>OX579646.1:11478392-11595193 GCA_951230895.1 Carpatolechia fugitivella | reverse complement strand
ATTTGATTTGAGTAGGTAGTATGTAAGTTAAAGAGTCCATAATGTAAAGAATAGGATTTTTGTTTTTGACGTTGATCTACGCGGCGGCGGGTGCGCGAAGCCGGGGCGGGCCGCTAGTTTATTTTATAGTGGGTAACTCTTTTCGGACCGTGTAAAACCCATAAATTTTTCGTCTTATTACTCCGAGTCTTCGACATCGAAATCATCAATAGATAGCGATAGCGATCTTGTTCGAGAATAGTTTGGAATTGTGTCTAATAATATAATTTTAAATTTAGAAATTATTCTTTTCTGATTAAAATAAAATAAAATAAAATGTTGAACAATTAATGGATTAACGTCATTAATGACAGATTTAATTATTAGATATCATAGAGTTTTGTACTGTGTCTGACTGAGTATATCAAATAAAATAAAAGTTAATAATAATAATTGTATTCAAACTTACATTAACTATTTAGTAACTGCAACAAGATATAAACCGCACCATTTACCGAAACTGTTACAGACAATATTGAAATGTGACTTTTGTACTGTATCCCTCCCCCCCCCGCAAACCGTCTTCGTCCCGTTTCTCAGTTAACCTACCTTTATTCTAGGTGAGCATTTACTTGAAGCTCTCTGCATTGGAACGACAAAAGAGCAACAAGAACAGTACTCAAAAAAGGTGCAAAGGCGTATTTACTCGGGTCAGGGGCGACCAGATGAAGCGATGTCTTTGAGAGAGCACATAGCAAAACTGCGTAGAAACTTGCAAATGCTTGAAGATGAAGGATATGTCACACGCGAAGACGGCTACCAAGCACTGGTCACTTCCATTGCTCTCGATTTGTGTAATAAAGGGAAATACAGACAAGCTCAGCGAAGAGCACTAGCTACCCTTACAAGAACCAAACAAAGTTTATTGGAAAAAACTAAATATTATGAAGAGAAGTGCAAGTCTTACGACCAGTACATCAAGTCTTGCCTTGCAAATCTTCATGCGGGTAAAAGGTACCGTAATAATTTATTAGTTAACCTTTACTTTTATCACTTATTGTTATATATTTTTAAAACTATGTTGCCTTTTTTGTAGGAGTGTCCACGCATGCCTAAGAAGATCGGGAAAGGACGTCCAGAAGTTAAAATCAAAGTTAACCGTGAAATATTCAGGTGCAAAATTATTAGAAAGGGGTGTGTTGCTCGAAATAGATGGACTCTCACGATCTCAGTTTAAAAATGTACAGTTTGATATAACACCAACGGATCATAATGGAGTATTCACAGTGAAAGGTAAGTTCATGGGGGTAGAGATGGAATCTATTGACGTAGATATTCAAGATTTACTTCAAAAGCAGTATGAAGGCTGTGCTATTATGGATATGTTTGGAAAAGCAAAGATTAATGTAAACCTGCTAATATTCTTACTAAACAGCAAGTTTTATGGTAAGTCCAAAACGTAACTTTCACAAACCTGACAAAACAATTCGATCAAAATAACAATAGGACTGGGCTGTCGCCATTTTGTGACGTCATTCCTTCAGACCAACTTTCCGTCAGTTACGGTGTGCAAACAAATTTTTCAGAGAACTAAACATTTGTGGAAAAACAATTTCGCTTAGGAGATATTCTTTACTTACTATTTAATTATTCTATGGGGTTCTCGTGAAGTGTATGGAAGTCTGGCATAGTGACAACCACAATTTTGCCGGAATGTAGGATTTCTATTGAAAAAACGGCGCACGATGTAACCTGTGTCATATGACTTAATGTCCTACCATGCAACGTTTTCGATATAATCTATGTTGAAGACCCTGTATGGTTGAAAATCCTAATTTATTCCCTCTGCGATTAAATACATAAAGTAAAATTTTTGCACGTGATATTTACACTTTCTGCGCCTCATACGATATCTTACATACACATACATATCCCTAAAGGCGAGATCAGAGCCTTAGTTGGCATACGGGAAGCTCACACTAAAACCACATCAAAATATTTGGGCAAACATTTGGCAATCCTTTTTTATTTTATCTTGATGTAATGCTCATAGTACAATAAAAAATAAAAAAAACTACTACTACTACTTCTACTTCTACTACTACTACTTCTACTTTCAATAAAAATTCTAAATTCCTGCAAAGTTGTGCTTATCACTATGCCAAAATGTTCAATCCCCTTTGTGAGCTGTTTTTTTTTTGTTTATAAAACTTTTTTAAATGGCAGTGTTGAGGGGGTTGACAACGTAAAAAAACATATTTCAGCCATATCGAAAAAAGTGAAAAGGGAGACGTTTCGCGCTCTCTCGCTCAGAGTGATACAATCAAAAGAGCGCGAGGCTCACTCATCTCACCGCTACTGTGATGGTGATTGTAATAATTAGTGAATTCATTTAAGTTTTGACGTGTGGGAATGATCGGCCAAGGAAGTGGACTTAGGACTTTGGTTGTTTTGCGTACTTTATGAATCTCTTGGGCAACCGCCCGCCCTTGCCCCCCTTAGCGACGCCCATGATGGCATTATTGCCTTTTTATATAGAAAGTATTACTTGAACAACCCCCTTGAAGTATAAATGTATTTAATATTAACCATGTCTCCTTGGCTGACTCCACCTAATCTTATTTTTTACACTATGATTTTTTTGCGCACCATACGAAAGGGAAGTTGCCATCATGCCCATTGAAATTGAATTGTTATATTATAATCGCATTGTACACAACTGAATGCTAGAAATTATATTATGTTTCTTTTTATCATCATTTTCGAATCAAATCATTTAATTCAAACCAAAAACACTAAAATTTTAGTCAAGTATTATGGACCAAATAAATATAATTATGTAGTAGGAATAAGTCTTGAAATAATTTTGCATGTGCTTATGAAATTACAATTAAGTAATTTAGTTGATGGCTAGAGTACAAAGGTAGTAGATAATAGAATTTAAAAATAGTTTTGTAAACTTAATGTACAATTAGTCAACATATTCAGCATGTATTTTAATTAGGTACCTTTTTAAAAAATGATTTAATGGGCTGAATTCCCGCGTATGTACCAATCATCAACTATTTTGTCAGATACCAACTGATTGCGGCCACACAGATCTACTAAATTATAATTATGTGAAATGGCCAAAATTAGAACTAATAAAAAGACTTTCAGAACTGTCCTGACTCGTTGGTTAAAAAACTATTTATATGACTACAAGAGTCACCTTAGCTGGATCACTCAATCTGGACACCTGAAGATAAAGCCATAACGCGTATCCAAGAATATTATATACCTGTGTTTTTTAATTTGTATTTGAAATAATTGTGAAGAATTTGTGAAAGCATTTAACTCGATTCGTTTCAAAGCTCCGTTTAAAATTAACCATAAAAGCGTTTTCACATTATCCGATCCGATATCGGTGTCGGACGACGATAGCCGACATCCGATAGCCGACACCATGTGCTGTTTTCACATATTTCCGACAAAGTCGTTCCGATACGACCATTTGCTCGATAGCTCAGAGCGGGCAGGTCATCATGGCAGACTATAATAGAAAACTTTATTTGCTGTATCCATTATATTTCAGACGCAAAAAAGGATCTGTCTGATCTGGAAGCTAGATATTTAGAGCTTACGGGCGTCTGATGGTGCTGCTAACATATCGGTGTTAGCTCCGATATCCGGTATCGGGCCCGACAATATGAAAGACAGGTACAGAGGACAAAGGATGTCAGGCCAGGCCGTTTCTATTTCAAATACTAATAAATAAAAACACACAGGTACTATATTCTACGCGTTATGGCTCTTTCTTCAGGTGTCCAGATTGAGTGATCCAGTTAATTAGTTCTAAGTTTTTTTATTTAGGTTTCACAAATTGTATGCCTTACCATGAAGTTTTCACAATTATTTCCTAAATCCTCTTATAAATTGGTTGGGATTGGATAAGTTTTTTGAAAAGGTCACCCAGACCACACGCACATTTTGTCATTGCATCGTACAATAATAGATTGTATGACAAGGGGACATAGTCTAGAATATTTTGCCATACTCAGGTTTTAAAATGGCGTATCAACTATAAAAAATACTGTGTTCCCCTGTCATACAATCTACTATTGAATAATGCTGTCAGTCGTCAGAGGTAAAATATCTTTTAACGGTCACTCACTCTTTTTCGTGATCACTTGTACACTGTCATTTTGTTTTGTTATTAATTTTATACCAGGATTCGATGAATTTTGATTTACCTATCAAATTATTTAATTTAAATCACTCACCTCACCTATCTACTTATAATTTGTATTTACAGATTGATTATGCATTAAGGTATAGTGCGACTCGAAAAAGTAGACGCGAATGTGAGGTAATTTTACTGAGTGAATTGGCAATTCTGTTGTATTGCCACTTCCTGTGCTTGGCCACACCAGTAACTGCCGCCGGGTTATTATCATTTTTAGTAACTTTAGTTATTTAGTTTACCTATACTCTTCCGTGTCGCACTGTAGAAAGTAATTAAATAATAAGTACCTAATCAATTACATAAGTATTTTTAATGTAGATTTTTTATTTATTATTAATAAACGAGGCTAATCAGCGCACATACGCCTAATCTACGTAAGTTTATTTTTTATTTCATATTCATTATGCATGAAGTATAGTATAGTCAAACAGTACTAGTCCTAGCCAGTATTTTTAATATTGTATGGAAAAATTTGGTATAGAATACCAATCACGCAACTACAGACCTACCAAAGTATCTCTGTGAAATGGCCAAAATTGGAATTGCGGCCATTTAAATGTCAACTTTCAGAACTGACGAAATTGATTGAAATACAATTTTATATTATTACTACTAGTACTACTTTTGCCGCCTTTCATTTCACAGAGATAAGTTGGTAGGTATGTCAACAATTCGCAGTGCATTCCTGGCCGCCGCACACTGGTTCTATTTGTTAAAATCGTGGACATTGCAAATTTTGAGCGATTTTTTTTTATGCGTTCCTCTATTGATTACAAACAACTTTTATTGATTGCATTTTTTCAATAAACCTTGCCGTTTTCGAGAAAAAAAATGTTAAATGTTTTTTTTGTATGGGAGTGAAGATATTAATGTACATAACTCAAAATTGCGTGAAGATGTCAAGCTGGAACTTGCTAGAATCGAAAGAAAGCTTATTCTCAATCAAAAATTCTTATGACTTTTTTCAATCGCGTTGCGTTCTTTAGGGTTACAGGCATTTTTAATTGTACATAAAAAAAACACGTTTTTTTTGTCATGTAAAGCAAATATTTGAGCAAATACTTGCAATATAGCTTGCAATAAATTACATTGAAGATATTTAATGCAGCACACTATCCTAAAATAATTTCTAATATGGTAAAATAACACGAGATTTCATAGTTTTTAATTTTGTTCAACCAAATAAATATAAGGCACGTTACTTTTACATAAAAACATTAACATTTAACTTTTAAATGTCAAAGTCGAATTTGACATAACGCTTTCGAGAATTTCGCTCTGGAGCATGGGCACCGTTAGCGGAAGATGGCGGCGGTCATGACGCAATCCGTGACGTAACTGACAGTGATTCGGTACGCAGTTATGGGCACTCAAAGTGATTTCAGCGCAAATCGGAACGCGGCCAAAGGGTGTGTTCCGAATCAAACTGTCAGCGATCAGAAAACTAAAAGTTTGTATGGGTTTCGCCTGCTGACAGTAATTTGGTACACGCTTTGAGTGCGCTAAAATTGATTTCAGCGCGTCTCGGAACGCTAGGAAACATAACCATCTAATGTTTTGTTTTATTTATTGTGATGTGTATTATTTGTGTAATATGACTGAAAGTCTTACAATTCTTACCACCACCTACTGTTGTTCTGTCTGTGCTTAGCTCACTCACTATTAATTATACGGTACCCAATGATCTTCAATTACTTTTTCATAACTTTCTACCTACTTGCTAAGCGACGAACAGAAACATAAAGCACAGGCTAAGCAAATTGATAAGAAAAAATAGGTGTATGATAAAACTGAATGATAACCACTGACCACTTTGTTTGCCTAATCATTCTTCACACAGAACATAACTTTAAAAACAAAATGTTGCGCCGGAAATCTAAAACGCTAGTCCTTCTATTTCTAGGCGTCGCTTTAATGGTGTTGTATTGCGAATATCTTATTTATTATGTTGTTATATCTCAAGTAAGTACCTATAAAATTTATTCATTAACATTACAAACTTTACTATTTTTCCTGTTTGTTTAGCCAACCATTTGAGGTAGCAAGAATTTATATAATGTAATCATTTACTTATGTTTCAGTGTTACTGGCCAGCAGTTAACAGCACACAACGGAATACAGAAATACTAAGAGCTTTTATGCTAACAGACATCCATATGCTGGGTTATAGAAATGGGTATGCAGTTGACAAGTGGAGAAGGGAATGGCAAATGCACAGAGCGTTCCAAACTATTATAACCTTGCACAACCCAGATGTAGTGTTTGTTTTAGGTTGGTGTACCTATTATTATGATAAAAATAAGTTGGCTCTATCTCATTTTGTTTGTTCATTGAATATAAATAAGTATCATCATTGTATGTAGGTATAAACCAACTTAACTTTTATGTTTAAAAAATATTTTTGGTAACTTAAGTATAGTAGAACCTTCCTCATAGTCGTAACATAAGGGAGGTTTCTTTTTCTAAATCATCATTGTGTAGACAGATTATGTTTTTATTCTGTACATACTTAGTCATCCCCTCTTCACTCGTAGGTTGTTGCAAGCAAGATGACACTTTAACCTGAAGGAAGGCAACACATCTTACTTAAAAACATTTAAAATTTCAGGTGATAGTTTTGATGAAGGAGTATGGGCTACCGATGATCAATTTGATGAGTATGTGAAAAGGTTCTTCAGTAAGTTTTATGTACCAAGTCATATTACAATGTTTGTCATTGCTGGAAATCATGATATAGGATTTCATAACTCGTAAGTACATAGTCAACTATTTTTCTCACTCAGAAAAAGTAGTGTAATAATTTTATTTGTTTAAAGCTTATTTATATTTAAACATTTTTAGAATTCGCCGCGGATACGTTGAGAGATTCTACAGTAAAATGAACACGTCTTCCGTTCAACTCGTTACACTTAAAGACAATCATTTTGTTCTTGTGAACTCTATTGCCATGCACGGCGACAACTGTAATCTTTGCAAAAGTGCTAGAAATGATATTGAAAATTTATCAGGTAAAAAATCATATTTTAACGTGATACCTATGTAGGTTTTATGACAAGAAGGGCGCAAAGTTAAAAAAAAGATATATTTTTACAGTGTGGGCTCTATTTTAAACCCAGAGCCCAGTAACAATTTGATATTTAATTTATACTTAGGTAGATTAATTCCAAAACCATTTCGTTTTTTTTTATGGTTGGTTGGTTTTTTTTAATGCATATTTTTATTTTAAATAGATGTAATACTGTATACAGTATATTTAAAAAATAACAATCGGCAAAGAAATCGTGAGTAGACCGAATCAATTAATTATATATTTCGAGAAATTAATAAAAATCTAAAAATTAGGCGATATAGGAGATTTACCTTTGCCAGACAGAAAAGTGAGAATAAAAAAAAACTACTTATCTAGGGATGTGTCATCCATCCAAGGTATCGATATTTTCGTAGCATAATCAACGGCCCGTTACAGTCCACTGCTGGACTATGAGCCTCCTCCACTTAAGTGGAGGGTTTTGCCATAATCTCCACGCTTGGCAGGCGGGTTGGAGATCGCAGATTAAAAGGTTACTGTATCAGAGAGCGCTGCTGCCCGTTCCCTGTTCAATGTGTAGTCCCTAAGTCGCCTCCTACGACACCCACGGGAAGAGTAGGGGTTGGTGACAAATGTATTCTACTCTGCCGTCACCACACGGCATAAATCACTGGTAATAATACAGAAAAAATGGAATTTAATGCAATTTGAATTGTATTTGGTTGAAGAAGTGCACAGTATTCTTATATCCTAAAGTCCTCCAAAGCTAAGACAACACAATACTATTGTCGTTGTCGATATAAACATGGAGTCGTAAAATGTTTCTTTTTTTTAAATCTAGTTGAAGCAGTGGTTCTGCCTATATCTTGCACTTACGCTCTTTTAGAATAGTCAGGGTTATATAAAATCATATCATTACAAATAAAGCGAAACTAAATAAAATACAAAATACGTATCTGATGTTTTTTATCGTTCTTTATTATATAATAAAAATAGGTATGTTGAAATTATGAAATGTTGTCATAGTGAAATCCTGAGTGCAGTGAAGGATTCGAAGTACTTCGCCCGATGAACAAATACTTGCCACTAAGTTATACATACAATTCAAAATCAAATGAAATCAAATATACCTATCTATTTTATTACAATATTGAGATTTTTACTGGTGCATTTACAAATCGTGTTTCGGCGTCAATACTAGCAATTACCAAGGGCAAGGAAGGCCTGTTCTTGGTTGCCACTAGCCACTATTCTACCTGTACTTATAAAAAAATATTGAAAAACACTGGCTGGTTTACACGTACCTATTAAAGTTGTCAGTCAAGTAGTAACAAAATTTTAACTAGGGTACCGGACTACATTTTTTTATTTTATAAATCCACACTTCTTAGTTTCTATCGAACACTAAAATAATTTTTGCTCTATCTTTAAAATTTACCGAGTTATAAAGGTTTGAAATTCAAGATTAGACAGAGGCACATACCCACTTGTGACGTTACGCCACAATAACACTACAGTAACGCCATAATATAATCTCCATACAACAAATCGTTTTAGAAAGAGACAGACATATTGAAACTTTAACTCGTTTTTCAACCGATTCTGTTTTTTTTTCTTCGGGAATCCTCTGCCACTGATCTATATTTTAAAAATAATTCTTAAAATTTGGTAAATTTAGGAACAGTCCGATACCCTATTGTAAGCGACTTTACTTTAAGTAAGTGTTTACACATCAAATTCACTTATAATATTTTCAAGTGTTAAATTGTTTTAAATATACGCCTACTTAACGAACATTTTTTTATAATTTTTGTTTTGCTTCAGATAAACTAAATTGCGCAAGAGATTCCACTTTATGTAAAGATGGCACAAAATCTACAATAAATTACAGCAGGCCAATATTGTTACAAGTAAGCATTCTTCATATGAAATTACATTCCCTCCATTTAGACTCGAGTCTATCCTGAATTTCAGTTTAGAGTATTTTCTTGTATATCAAAATGGTAAGTGTAATATCTTACTTAGCAGATAATGTGGCTGATTCTTACTGATAATTACTTAAATTATCAGGATGGCGGGTGTACCTAACTTTCTAAATATCTTCATACGGGCGTACACAGATTTTCAGGAGAGGTACGTAAAAGTACACAGAAGGTACCAAATATCTGCAATAAATTCAGCTCAATCGTAGAAATACACCCGCGATCCTGACGCACATCATTATCCCACTACTGCCTTTCTCCTCCTTCCTCTACTCCTTTCCGTCCACTTCGTCGTTGAGCCAGATTTGCTACGTCTTCGTCATCTTTTTTTTGGAGGGATTTATTCGTCAAAAATACGTACGACGCTGCTAGCTCAGTCTTAACTCTTAACCCTGGCAGCACTGTGAACCTGCGATTTGTGTTTTGGAATGTAGTACGTTCGTGGCCATATATGTACTTTGAATTCGACGCCAGTTTAATTGAACCCCAGGATGTCTGCGCTTCATAGCTCTTCGATAAATTTAGGAAAAAGTTAAAAATGGCAGAGATAGTTAATGTACCAGTAACTCTCTAGGTACTTACTGACACTGTGCTTCTAGCAACTGCAACTTAAGTAAGCTGTGATTATCGGTTCTGGTGCCATAATTATAAAATGTGTATGTTATTTTTTTTTAAGTAACATTCTATTGTGACACTGTTAGATAACCCAAACAAAGCGAATGTTTTATCTTGTAGACATATAAATGTTGTCCAAGATGATCACCTCTAGCTACTTGTTATTAGCTTGCTTGGTTACTTACCTTTCATATCTTTTATTTTTCAGCATTTTCCCATGATTAGAAAATCCGATGCAGTATGTACAGAACCAGATTCTGTACCATATAAGGAAAAAGATATTCCGTTCACACCCAAAGTTGAATGTTTATCGCAAGAAGCTACAGATTACTTAGCGACTAAAATAAGACCAAGAGCAGTTTTCGAAGGACATACGCACTATGGATGTTTATTACATCATAAATACGAGACTGAAGGTGTAGAATTCATAGAGCATACTATTCCATCTTTCTCGTGGCGAAATATATTTATACCCAAGTATATGTTGGTAAGTGACATAATATTATGTGGAAACGATGACTTTTTTATTTGCTTATTACTTTATTTAAGGGACAAAATATATTTTTAGGTGACGATAACCCCCACCGAATACGCAGTTAATAAATGTGGTTTACCAGGAGAACATACTATTGTCATAGCAGCGGTGATTATCCTGGCCATCACAATATACCTAATCCGAAAAAGGGTATAATATAAATAAGGTACAAATAAAAGTGTTACATACATGTTCATCCGATTATTATATTTGACAATAAATATTTTTGACAAGATCGAGCACTTTGTACATTGTACACCTTACAAATGAATTATTATCTTTGAGTGAAATAGTTACATACTTCATTTACCAAATTATCACAAAAGAAGTATTTTATATTAGGATTCAGTTGTTACAATAAATACTTACTAACTACTAAAAGTAAGAAGTAAAATAAGAGGTAGACAATAACATTTCAAGAGATTCGTTCATACTAAAAATAATGAATACTGATATTGGTAATGTACATGAAGTTTAGACCGAAATACATAATACCAGATTTAGAGCACAAAGAACGAAGTTTAAGGTTGCAGGTAGAAAATCTAATTACACGGTTTGACAGAGGAAACCGGCAACGATTAAGTACGCAATATACAAACAGTTACTCCAATAACAAATGTCATAATAAACTTTCGTCTTCTGAGCACTTAACACTTAACACTAAAAATCAGTCTAAACTCGAAAACGAGTTATATAGTTAAATTAATTACCTACTTAAAATATTCTAAACGGTCGACAGATAGCCGCATAATATGCCATTTAAACATTACATTTAATTTTAAACATTACATTTTGTGAAGTTGTACGCCGAGTCTCGGTGGCTGAGATACCTACTCATAGCTAGGTTATAAAATTTAAGGCACTTTACAAATTATGAGTTAATTCGCGCGTAATTAGAACTTCTTTAATTTTACGGTTAAAATCACTAGTATTTAATATCCATAAAGCAGCAGATTTAAAGATTTTGTCCTCAATGTTAAAAATACATCAATTTATACAAAACGTTCAGATCTAATAATATTACATGTCTTGAATAAATACTGATTTAATGACTATAAAAACTTATAAATACACGTAACCACAGATAAATAATACCAGCTTACGCCACATTTAACACACTATTCGTTCATTGACAAATGTCACCGCAAATCATTGTCTGGTCTGCCAATCGTCGTACAGCGCTTGGTAACTCACAAATTAACATTTCATCACTTTCTTTACTCTCATCAAGAGAAGAGGACAAGGCCTTTAGTAGCAATTTCCTTTTTTGAGTTCTATAAAAATATTATCTGCAGAACTCTTGGTTGCTGGGCTTGAGTGGGCAGATCATGAGACTGCGACCGCGGGTGCTGTGCATGCGTTGCGCGTGCAGGTCGTGGAGTTTGAACTTGCTTTTGATGATAACCGGTGTGCGCATGTCGTGCCGATGAACATATCACCGCGTGCAGGTAGCGATCGTATCGACATAAGTTCGAATCGCCGCCACTTGCTAAATCTAAGTACCCATTACCAGAGTTTTCAGATTTTAACTTCTGGAATGCATTTAAGGGTTTCTCACTGACCGTGTATGATCTATTGCGTAGCTTCTGGTATTTAGTTGTGATTTCTTCTTCATTGGCAACAGGTTCACTGGGCTTTCTGTAAAAAATAGTATGATAAGTGTTGATAGTCTTTCTTGTAACTTATAAGTTACAAATACTTAAAATTACATTTTCGATCGAAATCAACTAAGTACAGGAAAGTACTTAATTGAACGTTAACTGTTCAAAATGCAACATTGTCTAATGAGACGAATCGTCATTATTTACACCATTGTGACTTACCTCGAAGCTTGAAAGCTCAGGTGATTTTTTTCCATGTTAGCCTGAATGATTTCGAGAAGTTCTCTTCTCTGTAAGCTTCCAGACCTTTTCTTCATGTGTCTGCGCTCCCGATGTTCCCTTTTGGGATGTCGGTGTGGCCTATGGTGGGTAGGTGGAGGGCGCTGTGGTAATCTACGGTCTCCGGAGCAGGATGACTTGGAGGATGCGTCATCATCGTGGGATAGTCTGTCCCGCTGTTCATCATCGCTATTTTCGCACTCCGGCGGCGCAGTTTGCTGCTCTCTCCGACGCCGCCGCCTCCCCTCTCGTCGCTCGCGATGGCTTCTCGGGCTTCCGTCTTCAGGCACTACCGTAAGTCGTACTTGTATGGTTTTTGAGCCGTAATGTGGGACTGTAACCGACTTGCCTATCGATTCATATATTGTTGACACTATACCGGCAATATCCTGTAAAAGTAATTGATGCAATTTAATTAAGTTACGAAGATCCTAAGGTCCGATTTCCTATGCATGTAAAATAGTGTTTTCCGACTATGATTATGTTAGCGTTATGCGTAGAAATCAGTCTATTTGGTGATCTAGGTATCGATTTCCGAGGCGCGAAGTTTGGAAGTTATACTAAGGTTCCATTTACACTGCCGCGGAATGGAATGGAAGCATTTTTTTTTGTACATAGCATATTGAATAAAAATAATAACACTATCGATTCGCGTACGAAAAATGTTCAGGGCAGGGCATATGCTGCAGGCGAGCGAGGTGTGGTGTCTCTGCGGGGGGGGGATGCAGTTAGATCGCGCGCGTACTCTAGATAGGTTTAAATAATTATAATCAAGGACGTGATTTTCTCTCAAAGATATCCTTCGTCGGATGAAAGATTTTTTTGTAATTTTTTAAATAAGTCATTACATTACTGACGTCACTGACGTACTAGAGAAGAATACGTGCGGCGATGCAGGGGAGCGGGGTGCGGGCAGGGGTTGGTGTTTGTTAGGTTAGTAGAGTTAGAAAAAACTTGCACTGACTGCGTTTTCTTGTCTAGCATAACTGACCTTTAACTTTTTTATACCCAATAGTTATGACTATGTGGATGACTATGCACATTTTTGGTCAAAATGTATTACTTAACGTCTGTTTTTAGTAGGTAGGCAGGTAATACATCAATTTTGAATGTTTTTCTATTTACATTCTGGTATCCAAATCCAAACGCTTACTACTCGGCGGCGTGGGGGGAATGTAGTACCATAGTCAGAAAGCACAAACACATGCATAGTAAATCTGCCCTGGAATGACGACAACGATCTATGTAGGTCTTCTACCTAAATAGGTCAGGCCAGGCTAAATAGGCCAGGTAGGTAGGTGCCAAAATTTAATACACTTAGACTTACATCTTTAGTCATTCGACCATGTCCATCGAGGTCATAGAGGGTGAAAGAAAACTGTAGCGGTTGTTGCTTAGATGGTTCAGGATGCTTCAATTCCACATCGCATGTCAGCTCCTAAAAGATAAATTGTTATTATTTGTTAATATTCTGTCATGAAAGTTCAATTCCGTAAGATCAAGCCACGTTATCAGCTAATTAGCTACTTTATGAATGAACGTTAGATAACGGCAATAAGTCAAAGTAATAAATAAGTGCAACCACGCTGCCTCGTTGTTGGATAGCGGAAATATGGTCGGTTTGGACAGGAACCATTGAAGGTATTAAATTGTGCGTGACATAAGCTAGCTTAAAGAATGCTAGTATGCGACATGAAGTCGGGTATTAGTATTACGAAACTGCGCATTAGAAGTTCAGAGCCCTGTCCACTTGTTTCGGATTACAGCGGCGAGGTTATTGTATGGTAGGTACAGAGATAACCCGCCGGCGCCGGCGGCGGGCGGCTCAATGGCCGGCGGACATGCCGCGCGCCGCTGTTGCCGTTCTTATCTTACACTTTAAAAGGAAACTAGCCGCGCTTTTACGATCCGCAAGTTAGGTATGGCATGATAGGCCATAGACGTGCCGAGCGGATGAAGTAATTGTTATACGAAACATATACATTGCAGATATCTACTTAGTCCGACGTTCAATCATCTATTTACGAAGTTATATTTAACTCGTGAGTATTTACACGACTTCCCCAAAAAGAAGTGGTACTTGGTCTTTTTCTACTTACCCGTAAACTCGAGCTAGCTGTTAAATTTATATCAGTGATTAATATCTTAAGTCACGACATAAAATAGGTTTAGAGAGTGGTTTCTAATCGCTCTTTTCACGTTAGATCACATTGCAGGTTTATACAATTATTTGAAGTATCTATCTACCTACCTAAGCATTTTAACATAAAGGAGAAAGTAGAAGAGCTCATTTTGAACAGAACTGACAAGAGAGAGATTTCTACAGAAGTAACAAAAGCCTGGTGCTGTTAGATTACCTCAAAACGAAGTCTGGGCTTGTCATCGCGTGTGTCGTGGACCGGTATTGGTGAGGGCGGAGGCTTGTACGTCGGCTCGGGCTTATGTATGCGCGGTGGTGGCGTGTTCGGCTGCAGCAGCGCCCGTGCCTCGCTTGGCAGCAAATCCGGAGGAGCTGAGCATTGGGACGCTGCTCGACCCACAAGTTCTTCGGTATCTGTTCGCTCGCTTTCAGTACCAACTGGAAATATACAACGGTTTCGGTGAGTATCTACTTTGAATATTTTATTACGTTTCACTTGTTTTTCGTGCTTGTATCTTTTGATCATCTATTTGGAGACGTTATTTTACTTAATTTGAACGGAAACATAAAATTAAGCTTTTATATTATAGCGTTTGGTGTTATGATTTGACCTACTCAGTTTCAATACTTACTTAAGCAAGAAACACATGCCTGCGTATAATAGTCAGTAAATATCAACACACTTCCGAGTATCAACTAGGTACTAGCAGCAGTGAGTTGATGCAGGCTGACTAGCTATATGATGAAGGTAAGTGGAAGTTATTCATTAATAATTATGTTTTTTACATGCTTTTAACACGTTTTTCTTAACCTGCACTACTTATCAAAATAACTTTATTTTATTCACATTAGCTTAACGAGATTATTTATTTTAAAATCTTAGTTGCTTGTTGTATTGCCATTGATCGCAGTGAAAAAAAAACAATGTTCAATAACAAGAAAAATACAACGAAATGCTCTCTAACAAGTCGGCGGCGAATCTCAAAAAGGTCGTTGGAGGCGGTCCGGCGGCGGCGGCGCGGTATAGGGAGTTTGTTTCCTGGAAGGCCCAACCGCTGATCGGTCAGAATGCCTTGGGATCCACATCTGTCGCTAATGTTACATCGACCTGATTTTGTAATATCCAGCTCGTCTTCGATTTTGATATTAAATAAACTAGTTAAGTATTTTTAGCGTTGTTCTTATTTGCGTCGTTTAAAAAAATTAATTAGGTACCTAACCTTAAAGTTAAAACTACTAACCCAACGAATATACTATGTTATCGAAATCCAATGCATAGAATGCATTGATTTACAACAGATAGTATGTTTTACTTAAAAATAAGCTAAGCAAACAAAGTTCTCTCTCTCTCTCTCTCAAATTACCTAGGTATAATACCTACTATTGATTTACCTAAAGTACACTTTTTTTTTTTCAAATCATTCATAGAAAGCCAGAGCAGTCTAAATCACGCTTATAATGTTATTTCACACATACTAATGTTGTAAGTATCTACGATATCTACCCTACATAGAATTTATAACGAACGTCAACCTGAATGTAAAAAATGAGAGGCGGGCCTCCAACGGAACAAATCTAGCGATAGATGAAAGGAACGAAGCCGAACAGTACAAAGTGAGGCTGGGTGACGTGAGTTACGTTACACCAACACCACGCGTTGCGCGTGAGGAGTTCTTACTATACTCTGTTGATTTTATATAATACCTACCTACTTATACAAAATCTTACAACTGTTTAACATAATTATTGCTTAGAACACGTATACACTTAGTTGATAAGATATTAAAGATACTAAATCGATAAAATCTAGGCCAGTATGTGAACAAAAAATTATAATAACAAACGCCTATAAAAACTAAAACTAGGTCCTGATAAGGGTAACCGATTGTTTGCATATTGCATTAATGAGGCAATAATTCAACAGGAACGTTCCTGCAGCCTGAGCCAACAGCGCATATTACGATTAGATCATCGAAATAGAGTATGTATGTATTATAGTAACTGTCGAGGCCTTAAATGAATTGTATTGTTAAATTATTTACTACATTCGGGGCAATCGCTGTACGTCTATGACTTCACAATATTCCTTCTTTAACGATAATTTTGTATAAATACTACTTAACTTTAAATCAGATCCGCCATTTTAAAATGATTATTCTATTAACAGTCAATATTTTAATCCCTACCTAAAAGAGGACTAGAAAACTCACAAAGCTTTAAATTTCTTAGAACCATAAAATAAAACCGCGCTTGATAAATCTTTAAAGCTGAGTAGTCGCTTGAAAGTAGACAATTGCCCATAGTCCGTAACAATGACAGTTGCAAGGAGAGGTACCTTAAATTATGCAACAAAGGCCAGGCCAGCATCTCCGAAAAAGTTCTTATAAAATTGTTGAATGTTGCGCGCGCGTATTTAGTATTTATGTTGATTTCGTTATACGAGCACTTTAAAGGGAACGAACGGAGTTCTTTGATGTTAAATAAAATATATCATTGTCTGCTACCACAAAATAGGTTACAGAAGGACCACTCCCGCCTCCTTCAAAAATAATTACGTCATCTTGACAGACTCACTAGGGTTGGTTGCTAGTGTATTGTTTTTCAGTTTTGACAAAAAGTAGGTAGAATAGTACATTACAACTTACAAGCATACATCCACCAATGGTAGACAAAGCTTCAAATATTCATAAAAGATCCTGACTCCACACACGATGAAGATTCGTGAGTCACACTGCGTCAATAAAAAGGAACATGAATGCTAGTAAAATATTATTCAAGAATTTTACTATCCTTCTCTTTTTACTCGTTTTTGGTAAGGTGAAGATCGTGTAGGCATAGTGTTCAGTAGTATTCAACCAACCAAATATACTGCAACAGTTACTGTGGTATTGTTTTAGTGTAATACATTTTGACAATATCAATAATAAATGTAAGTAAATTAAATTAATTCAATTTTATAAATATTGGACCAATATAATATTGTTTTGAGAATACTACGTAACAAACGCCCACGCTAGCACTCGCAGATGAAAAAAACTCACGAAGGAGTTGGCGATCGCGACAAACTCCTTGGGCAAACGCTGCGCTGTGGAGTACTGTTTGGAAACTGCGTGGCAAAGCCTATAAACGACACGTCAATGTGTGCGTGCCAGAAATGCCAGTTTGTTCTGAGTGGACTCTCTGTCTAGGGCCGCCGCTTAAACTACTTTGTGCTACTACGCTTCGATGACATGCCTTTAAGTTGCCCTTTTGAAGTTAATGATATGTGCGGCACGGTTCTATTTGCAACGAAAACTATTAACAAACGCATTCCACAATGAGTTTAATTGCGTATGAAAACTCATACAGGAGATAATATCGCCATCAAATTGAGGTGTCTAGTTTTAAATGCATTTTGTAATAAATGGAATGTTTTCAAAGCATTACAATCTAACCTACTACTAGACAAGAGCGGAAGCCTCAAATTAATGAAGTCTAAACAAAACAACTTTTACGGAAGCAAGGGGGGATTTTCTCAAGTAAAAACAAATTCTAAGATATTACAATAACAACAAAGCAAGCAAGTACCAAGATAGAACGTGATAGCTAATAGTGACAACAATATTCGTATAGGTAAGAATGTAATAATGATGCGTCTTAAGTCGCCTTTCATTAAAAGAAACGTGAGCGGCTTAGACTGGTTTTTAGCTGCTAGTCTCACATTAACCTCCCGCTGTGATTTTTTGTTTTATTTTTTCATGTTGCGGCGGCGGATGGCGGCGCGTCTTTGATCTCGCTACGAATAATTTGATAATGCTTGATTCAGAGATAAAATTTTGTTTGGGAACTGGGAGTTATTATTATTGTATAAGTAGATAATTACGTTCAGTCGTAAATATCCCTACCTGTTTGTTCCCTAGTTTATGGTCACTTTTAAAGGTAGCAAAAATTACTACTTATTTTATAACTTTGAATAGTACATTATGTTTGAACCAAATTATTATGCAAATAAGGTACGAGTAAAGTACAATAACATAGTATGTATTACGTCTCTCCACGTTTTTAGGAGACTGAATAATACCACGAAACATAGAAATGTAATGTGGGAGGTCGGGCCATGTTATCATTCATCTCTACTTCGACATTGCCCAGATTGAAAGTGATAGATTAACCGCGGGTTAATAATTACCCTTAATATTTAATTCAGCCATTCAGTTGTAAAGATACAGAATTTGAGTAATGCTGCGTTACAGTAATTGAGTGTGGTCTTGTCTTAGGTAGGTATATGTTTTCATTACCTACAGTTGTTTGGTGTGTATTTCGTTAAGAAGGATACTTACGGCTAAACTTCTTGTATCCATTTCTAAACTTGTTGCGCCACCACTTGACGAAGTGGTGCGCCATGGGGGCGTCTGCGGCGGGTGCCGGAGCTCTCAACGTTTCGTAGCACGTCATGCGCTGCGCTCACGCACGCATCCCGCACACTTCAAAAGGGCCGCTACTTCGTAATTTCACAAAAAACAAAACGAATTCACTGTCACTTCTATCATTCACAACACTGTTGTCGGTATCCTCGTGTATATCACTACGAAATCTCTGACCTAGTTGTCCGCGTGAAGTTGTGGCACGAAGGCGAAGCGCGCGACTGTCCCATGTGAGTGTCGGCGAGTGACTGACTGATGGGTGTAGAGGAGGCGAAGTGAAGGCGGGGTGGAAGGAGTGCGGGTGCCAGGCGCGGACCGTGCCGGCGGCGTGGCGGCGGCGGCGGCGACGATGACGGTGGCGAGTCGTCCGTCGCCGCACCGCCGCCGCCGCCGCGCCACCACACTGACACGACCACGACGACACGACGCGACGTCGTACTAAATTTTTCATGATTCAAAAGGCCGATCTAGCTAGACCACAGACAATATTATTTGACACTATTAATTCGTTTATTATATTATAAATTTGCACTTTTATTAAAATATAGCAATAATAATTAACTTTTTGCCACATTTAGTGGCGATATAAAAAAATCGGTATAAGTTGACCCTTTTTTATTAAGATTTACTAGGTGAGGAGAGGTTAGCTTAGTTTTTTTTTTATTAGGTAGGTACTCAGTTAATTTCTGTGTTTCTGAGATCAGAAACTACGCAGTATTGCATATGGCGATATAAATAAATAAAAAATGGCTGCAATTAAAATACAAAATTATATTTTATGATATGTTATGTTACGATGTAATTCGAAACATACACTATATTTACTCGTCTTCAGTATCTGAGTATTATAGTATTCTGTGGTCTGAATCATCAAAACTGGGTAAACTGATATTGCCCAAACTATCTTGACGTATTTTTCTAAAAAGTCTAGTATCTTAGGATACGTGATCGTACGTTTTTCTTGTGGGACACGCACACGATCCAGCTCAAAAGCTAATAATGTTGCGAACTCTTTGTTCCTTGGATCATAGGGTTGGTTGTTATATCTTTTAATAGGCAATTCTCACATCGGAAGAGTCCCACTGATTCATTTTATATATTATTATGGATTAATCCAAAATATCTTCTGGTTGAATACAGGTGTATTCATGATGATTCTGGTTTCGACTTTCTTTCGCATGTTGATAACTTCCTTTTCTTCTCACGAGATAAACTCTATAACATGCTCGGAGAAAACGAAGGAGATTTATCATCACTAGACATTTTTATTTAAACATTTTTTACTAAAAACAATTAATTTTACCAAATAATCACTAACCCGCTTATAATTTGACCTTATAAAAGACAAGTAAAGTATTACCTACCTACGATTTTTGCATATTTTGTTTCTCGCACAATTTATCTAGACACTATCATTTCAGTTATTATTAGGAACATCAATTTTTTATGAGATTGGATTTTAGCTTAACTTAAAATTTTGGAAAGGTTCCGCACCCGTCCACACTTTCTAATTTACTCAATATTATATAAATATGACTGACTGACTACTACAAAAAAGTAACAGCTATGGTAAATGAAAGTGAATTTAGTTTGTGGTCGACGAAAAAAAATATTGACTAAAAATATGACATCATTTTCGACTGCATTTATCTCGGCAACAGTATATAACAACTTTTTTAATATTTACTTTAAGATATCGAAACATCAAGTGCAAAAAAGTGAATGATTTCATTATGCACGGTACTTGTAATGACCGTTAAAAATTTATAATTTATTATTGGAGTAATTGCACAAAATTATCACCGGAAAAAAAAATACCTCTGGAGTATCTGTTATCGCTTTTGCTAGTACTAATAGAATTGCTGTGACCCTTTTTGTCTAGCTAAATAAGCCTTTTTGCGTCGCGTCGTCATCCCCGCCAACATTTTCTGATTGTAAATCTGCCGATGTGTTTCTAAGTAGCGGGGCCCCTCGAGCTGGACTCAAAAAACTGGTGTCAATTCTTTGCTTGTTCAATGTACCTCACGAATTTATTAATTAGATCCAATGTACCTCAGCCATTTTGGTAGAAATTAGGATTGATCGCCACGTCCATCCAGCGGGGCCCTCGGCTGTTTTACGCACGAAATACATAAAAATAATACGGATCGTAACTTATCCCAATGTACCTCTCGATTCATGTTTAAACTTTAAGAAATCTTTGATAGAACAGGAGAAATTCAGTAAGAAAGTTTTGTCTATCCAGCGGGGCCCTTTGTAGTTTTAAAACTAATACTTTATTAATAAATACGTGAAGAAAATGCGCAGCATTGTTGAGTATTACCAATGTACCTCACAGTTCTTCATGTTTTATAAAAAAAAACTTGTTTTTTTAAATTCTTATTATACATACAAAATAACGGTCATAGTAGGTAGTAGGCGCTTGGTAAGGTAAGGTATATTTCAAGGACTTTTGAGAGTAAAAAGCAATTGTATAAAAAATTAACGCAACATAAAGGATTTTGATTTTTGATAATTTTATTTCATATTACTTTTTTATTATTTTCTAAACACTTTCATTTCCCTTATAACCCGTATAGGTAAAAACCTAATAAATATACACTCAGTTGGGAAAGTTTGGTAAACATGGCAACACTCCATTCTCTCACACTTCTGTCGCCGCCGCCATTGTGATGCTTCAAATGTTATTCAATGGCAATCTGTCCGGCTACTGTTTAAACGTCCTTGGTACAAACTGTCTCCATTTCAAATTTCATCCAAATCTGTTCTGTAATTAAGTCGTGAAAGCGGAACAAACATCGTGTACGTACAGCCATTGACCAGTTACAAATTTTATTTATGTATGGATAGAAACATTACTGAAAAATAATAATAATAACTGTTATAAAAATAATAATAATTATCACGAGGGCGTTTTGTTTGTGTATAAACCGTTTCAGTACTAATTGCCGGTGATGTCTCTTTTATTGAAGAAACAATAATATGTGTCTTTTTGCTCTTACGGTTGTGCAATAATTCTGAGTATTATGTACCCAATTCATCAATGCATGTTAAATGAATAAGCTTACAGTATTTGTTTTTGTTTGTGCATCTAAATTTTTGTATACTTAATATACATTTCTATTATACCTATACTTTATGTATTCATAAAAATATATATCTACCTTGTCTACCTTGTTTATACCACAAAGTTAAATTAAAAATCTTAAACCAACTTGTTCAGAAATTTTGTAAGATTTAAAACGAATTTATTTAGTTTGTTGCAGGTAGCTCTTGTTTACCTTTCGTCCAACCAAAAAAACGCATCCAGTAAACATACTTAACAATATTTAACTTCCCTAATTATTTGACCTAACGAATCGAATATCGCCGAGAACAGGAGTAACCACTAGTAACATTGTTGTGGTGTTAGAGAGAACCTGTTATTTAACTACAATTTATTTGTTTGAAAAATATAGTTTTTGGCTATGATTTTAACACGTTTTTATTAACTCGCTTTCTTGTCTGTCTGTTTGTTTGTTTGTGGGTTACCGAATTTTTTATAAAGGGGCTAAATTCTAATCTATAGTTTTTTTGAGAAACACGGTTATGGACGTATTTATGCTTCAAAATCTACTCCATGCACCCCACGTTTTTCGTTTCAAGTCCTACAAGAGTACTACGTCAATAAAAATCTCAATAAAAAATATATTATCCTTTTTAGTGCGTTGAAACGTGTTATGTTAAAAAATATTTTTTACTTTATAATTTTAAACCTCTGAAACGCTAAATTAAGTTCGTCCTTTTTATTTTCATGTCTAAACATAGATTCATCAACACGTGGTTTTGAAGAGCTATCAGAATATCTTGCAAGGTTTAATAAATGTAAAATTAAAATATTGTATTGTATTCTCACAGTAAACTTTTCCACTGATATTTTGTCCTAAACTCCACAGTAATAATTTTGTACCTACTTACAAGGGTTTCGCAATTCGCAATAATTAGAAAAATGGGCTCTTAATCCAGATGCACACTTTTTTAAATATATTTATATGAGTTTGGCATTTCGGAAAGTAATACATATTTTGAATAAATACGATTTATTGTGTAGGTTCTTGGTAGATAAATTAGGTACTAGTATCTAAATAATATGTCAGAACCAAAGATAATTTATAGGTAGGTTACTTATAATTGCTATTAGTTCACATACGTCCCCATCGAGGGGCTCTAGCTCACCTTGAATTGGACAGATAAGTAAATAGTTATAACAATATTACTCGTATTCGTATCTCTTCTATCTATCGGATTCTGAATGGTGCAGAGGGCGAGGAATTATGCGGTCATGCCGTTTCGAATTAGAGTTTTACGGCCTCTTCGTGTTAGGTTTATTGTCGAGGAGTTATCCCGACCAAGATGAGGTCGTATTCCAAAACTGACTACAACAAACAATGTTTTATGTCCGTAATAAAGAATTATACTGGACGAAATTAGTTAATTTGGTACCTTCCTTCCTACATCGGGAGAAAAACCATCTGTTCGATAAATTTTCTTTGCTATCTATCTAAACGGTTTTGTATAGTTTACTACAGAGCGCGTGTGATCTGAGTTCATTTGCGGTATGAAGTGAGGGGTTATCTCCCCCCGCCGCCGCCAACAAACCGTGTCTCGTTCGCCTGCAGCGTACTGCTGCCCTTGTCACTTTTCGTACGCGTATTAATATATGTAGTTATTATTATTAAAATTTTAAGCTATTTTTTTTAACATAGTCTTTAAGAGCCTTTTGCTTTTTTTAAACAAAATATTTAGTTACACTATATTTATACTATTATTATTATTTAGTAGGTATAAAAACTCTTTGGTAGTAATATTATAATGTCGATAGGCGGCTGTACTAGTGACATTTCTAGAATACGTCAAACATTCGAAATTTTTGACAGCCGGTTAAAAAGTTCTAGATGGGGTGACATTGTGTTTAAAAATATTTGCTGCATCCGAGAAAGTTGCATTTCAAAGTTGGATAGAAGACCATGTGAGATTTATTCGAGATTGTTCGCTATTCAGAGAGTTTGATTAACGAAAAGACTCGAGTCGACCGAGGGTAGTCGAGAGTGACCGTCTAGCCGGGGAGTTCAGTTCGGTTATAAGAAGTCTAAGTAAATCAAGTGCTCTTGCAAAAATCTCTTGATAAAAAGCAAAGTAAAAGTTATTTAAGGCGAGGCCCTATTTGAAAAATCGTTCTTAGGCCCCTTTTTGAATTCGCGGATCTCACGTCTCGGAATATGTACCAAATCAAGAAAATTACAACCAACAGAAGAGTTTTATCATTTAGCGGCGGTACCAAGTAGATTTTACATATAATCAAAGAATAAAGCAAAAATAAATAATTAAAATCACCGAAAGTTACCCCACATTCAAAATTTGCAAATCTGTTTTCTAAATATTTTGAGCGACAACAACATATTTTTTTGTATTTTTAGGTGGCTATATTAATACCTTAACGGCGACACCAGCTAGTTTTTTAATTCGTTCTAGAGTTCAAGAAAAACGAGTTTTTCGCACGATTCCTGCGCAGTGTCGGACGTAACCTCCGTGAAGCATCGCACGCTAATATGAACGTTATTTCAGTAGTGCGTCGGTTGAACTTTCAACTAAAGCGCGTTGAGTTGCTAATTTTGGATACATATTCCTCGCCTTAAGGACAATCTAGTGAACAAAAGTGTTTGTTTAGAGTGTGATGAAAAAGTGATAATTCCAGTGAAGTGTCAATCCATTAGTGTTAAATTAGAGTCGTTAGTGTCGGAAAGACTAAGGTTCGTTACGTATGACTGCATTAAGGGAGAAATAAAATAAAGGGAGAAATAAATACAATTTTCGAAAACTAATTTTTCAATCCCATTCCCACCCACTTTACCCGTAACAATATAATTAGTACAGTATCGTGGAACACCAAAATTATATCTAAATTAATAACAGAGTTAAACGAATATAATGAGTATTGAATATAATGTCACAAGTGTCACAATATTTAAACAACGAAACCGAGCGAGTGAAGACTGTGGCGGCACCGGACCCTACGTGGGTGGCGTATTCCACGAAATAGTGTAGATGAACAGAACATAATGCTTGCCTGTATCATCGATAAACCGGCACTCTATTTCCAATAAAATTTGACAAGCATACCTTTATTATAGGACGAATACGAAATCAACAAAACCGGAAAGAGGAAACTATGAGAAATTCTATCAAGTATTATTATAACAGCCTCCGTGGTCGAGTGGTCGAGATTTCGACGCTCATTACGGAGGTTCCGGTATTATGGTATGAGGTATTATTAAAAAGTATTGGACAAGTAATTTTATTTTTTCACGTAATAAAAAAATTTCGGAGATATACGGAGTTGAAATAACACAACGTCACGCTTGAGTAAATTTTATAGCTAGTTGTGAAGTAGTGAGTGAGCCCCCACTCGCCAACTTTAATGCGGTTTATTTGATAAAACAAAAAATACGTGTCTAATATTTTGTATTACCTGACTGACGGACGAAATAAAATCTCGTTTTCTTTACCCAGGCATCATCTCTATTCTATACAGACAATGAGCTCATCCTAATTAGTTTGACTTTCATTAAGCTCATGTTATTATTTTATTGCACTCTAATTTAATATAAAAATGGTGACTCATGGGAAACTAAAACCTTTAGGAACCTTTTATAGGAGAAAAATTGACATACTTAAAAAAATAATCGCTAGAAGTGACCTGGAATGTTGATAGTGGTGTTATTTCTGCTATTCCTTTGGCTGGCACGTCGCCAGTTGCGGTCGTCCGGCTCTCCGCGTGGGCATTGCCCACTCAAACACAAATAATTATAACAAAAATATCTCTTGACAAAAACGAAATATGTATATTATATTTTGATAAATTCTTTTTTTTTACTAACACGATACACAAACTTACGTAGAGTCGCGCTTCTTTTACTAAAGGGGTGAGCGAAGCTTAGTTAGAAAACACAAACAGGTGCTGCTAATTTGATTTGAAATAGTTCAAACTTGTCACCATGCGCTATTTTTTTTCTTATTAAGATTGGGAATAGATATGTTTCGTAAGATAAGAATATCTTTACTTTTTATCCTTTGTACGCTTCGTCACCGCACTTCGAAAACCTGGGTATTGGCAAAACTATAGTTGTAAAAAAATCGTTTAATATAGGTAACTACTTAATGGCCCCGATTCAGGAAGTCGTGCTCTAATTCTAATTTTAAAATCCAGCTATCCTTTTCGTTTTATGACTAATGAAAGAGTGGTGATGAATACAGATGAACGAATGATATTATTTTGAATGAATCATAACCTAAAATAAGGGCATAGCTGTCAGATTAAGATATTTTTAATTCAGATGTTTTACGTGCTCTCTAAAATTGTGCAATCTACACGTCCATAAGGTTCAAATTCGATGTTTGACAGCTTTTAATATTAGAGTGGCCATCTCCTGTCCCTTTTTAATCTGTAAAAGGTGAAAAGGACTGACGAACTTAAATTAAGGGGCTAGTCCGGGAATTTTCAAGATTTTCGTTGAATCAGATCTCATTATCTACGTCAGTAAATGTATTGATTTTCTAAAATATGTTATTGGACTCTATTATCTACGCTTACACTAAGGCCAAAACATGTTTGGTAAAAATCTTCTCGATACAAATGTTATCCAAAGCAGCGTCTTCGATTCTCGTTATTTGAATCTGAGAGGTAAATGGTAATTTATTGGTCGCCGAAATTTAGTTACAAGATAGGTCTCCGACTGCTTTATGTTTTTCGCAAGCAATTTACAAATCAAATTAGTACTTTTTATATAAACTGAGAAAGTAAATTTGGCACTTACGCCATTTACTTGGAGCGCGCGACCATTATTTCTTTCTCTGTTAAACACGTGCGGAGAAGCTTAGCGTCATCACTTTCCTTTCTTGAGCTCAGTCGCCCATGATCTTTGCCGACGACGGATGTGCGCTCGGTGGCGCTCCAAGCCACCCGGCTCACGAAATAATTTTATTTGGAGAAGACGTACTATGAGTAGGTCCGTCACATCCATCCGTCCGATCCGTTACATTGACAATATTTCTAAATCGATTTTTAATTAAATAAATATAGGTTGGGTCCATACCTGCTGCTTGTATACTTAGTAGGGTTTAGTCAAGTTTGTGATACTATGACTTTCAAGGTCGACACTAATAATACGAGTACACTACGCAAAGGGTATATGTGTATGTACAGTGGACGGCACATCATACATTTGTTTTTTCAAATTAGATGTTATTACTATACTACCTAGTTACAGATGTCGATCATTTTATTTTTCTAGTACAACACAGGCAGGCGCGAGAGGAATAGTTAGGTAGTTCTATTCTTCAACCAAATGCGGTTTTTTAGAATTATTTTTATTGTATTAGGTAGGTAAGATATAATTTATTTATTGATTCAAAAGTAAAGTTTGCATACTCGTTACGTAATTTTATAGCCTATACCTAGCTTACAAAAAACCAGCCAAGTGTGTGCGGGGCCAAGTCTTATTTCCAGTCAAAGGATTATATCCCTCACGGGGGAACAACTAAGGATTTTTCCCGCTGTCCCCCAGTATGTTCACTCGAAAAAAAAAAAAAACACGGGACAGTGGGAATAAATATTTCCGTTCTCCCACGTTACATATTATAATTATAAAATGAATGATTGATTTACGATTATTTTTATTCAAATGATATTTTGGATGAGTAATAATTATTTATAAAAAAAATAATTATAATATTGAACAAAATGAACTCATATATTTTTAACTGACAGTTTATTATTTTGTTAGTGCTCTGATTACGAAACTAAAACTTGGGTTAGTGGACTATTCCATTAAGAAAACAACATTTTTTTTTTCTATGAGTTAATGGGTTTGATGAAACTCGGTTAAGAGCACTATTTTGCCAAGGAAACAATGAGGCAATGTTAAAAATAAAAAAAAAACCAAGAATCTTAGTTTTTATGACAAAATAGAACCTCTAATAAATATAAGGAAATATTGTCACACTTTAGAAATTCTAAAATACTTAATGAATTTCTAAAGAGATATCGTTAGCTTTGCCGTGATAAATCAAAACTACAACATGTCAACGTCTTAGCAAAATAACGTAAAACCTCTCGTGTGGTAATAATCGACCCATGAAACTGAACAACTTTCGTTCCAAAACTTTTTTAAACTCGTATTTTTTTCAAACAAGGTGATCAGCTGATCGAGTTAATTTGTATGAAAGTTTAAAAACATTTTTTGACGGTACTTAGGTGTCACGTGGGATCGATCTCTGACATAAAGAGAGAACTGCCGCAAGCTTAAGAGTAAAGTTGGTGCCCGAAACAACATCCTGAGACGCCTTACCACTACCCGCTGGGGAGCCAGCGTACGCGTTCTTCGAACGAGTTGTCTTGCTCTCGCTTACTCAGCAGGCGAATATTCGACTCCAGTTTGGGTTTGTTTAGCCCATGCGAGAAATGTGGACACGGCTCTCCACGAATCATGACGTATAGTCACGGGCACCCTGAAACAGACACCACTGAGAAAGCTTTACTCCATGGCAGGAATTGTTCCACCCAGCGTGGGACGTGAGGTCGCTTGCGATATTGAAAGAGCGAAACAGTCTCAAGACAGCAGGCACCTCCTTTACGGCACAACCCTCCTCTTGCCCGTCTCAAGAGTTGCCGCAGCTTCCTCAAGAACTCCACACCCATCGAAAAAGACCCACTTTTAGCACGTAAACATCATCCTATCAGATCCTCGTTTTAACACATTATTACAATTTTTACGAACGAAAACGTTATATTTTTATCACTAGCGAATCGCGATGCACAGGACTGTCCATACTAGGCAGTGTTGGCAGGGTCACCATGCATGAGGTATGGAGACACAGGAGCGTGTCAGAATGAAAGACGTGTTGTGCGTCAGACAAACGTATTGACTACAAGCTACTTAGATGCTAAATTCTATCTATCTATATGTGGTTGAAGTGAGTCATTACAGTTAGCTGAATAAAATACATTTTTTAACTAGTGACAAGCAAAAAATGTAGGTAGCTGTCATCGTATGTCATCAAATGTATTTTAGTGATGCCAGACCAAGCGCCCCAATAATTTCAATGGTAAACACAAATAGTCGATGCTTTATCAATAAAATTTCGCGGCGTGATATAATACTAAAGTAAAAGTTTTACAATTAAATATATTTAAATAGCAGATCAAGCTTTACACGTGGCGCAAGATTCTGTGCCATATTTAAAGATGAAGTTTGACATTTGTGTAATTTTTTTTATATCTCGTTTGTCAAGGCAGAGAATCAGCCGTATATCAAATCAAATAAAAATATTTTGATTTATGAATCATTTTTCGACGTCAAAACTACCATGGATGGCACGGCTACAGGTTACTTTTTGGAGGGCACTTGGAAATTAAACGATTTTATAAAAAAATAAACAACCGTGTAGTATTTTGAGCAAAAAAAAATGCAAAATATATTTGGGAACCAACCTTATATCTCCAAATGGTTTTGCATTTAGCATACTTTTTTTAAAACTTTGCATACCCAATTTTATTGACAAAACAGAAACTTTTGATCTTGATTTGAACCAAATATTTGATATAAGATTTCTTTGGTACCAATTACTCATAATGACAGTGAAAGAAAAAATAATTGATGTGTTGAAGTGACGTGTGTGTGATAAAAATATTATAAAGACATTTATAGTGATCATCCTGTTTAATCTAACACAAAGAAAAAAATAGACACGATGAAAACATTATGTATTTCCGGAAACATTCACAATATTGATCGTATCAGAAATAAGTAGATACGTATCGATCGTATTGTAAATCGTAAATAAACATCACATTTTTCTTTTTTTGCATCCAATTAATAAATTGACTTCAGTTTGGAAACAATGGAATAAAAATACTCAAAAATCTGTAGGTATTTTATAAATAAATTAAAGTGGTGACAACGGGAATTATTTTCCCCTTGTCCCCTATATAATTTTGAAGTGAAGATACTGGAAGACAACAACTACTGAACGGATTGGTATGAAAGAAATTTGGAATAATGTTAGTTTATACCCTGGAACATATAGGATACTTTTTACGGGAAAAGGCTTATTCCCACGGGAAAATCTTACACAACGCGAGCGTAGCCGCGGGCGGACCGTATTATAGTAATTCAAATTATACTTACTATTACAATGTCAAAATGTCTGGAATCTTGAAATACTAAATCTTTTATTTTTAGGTGAAATTATAATCATTACTACCCTACACTCTACTACACTAAAGACCAATTAAAATAAAATAAAAAATATATACTCAAAGAGCGAATCATACATAGTAATATACTTTGCGCGATTACATCAAATTAAACAAATATAATATTTTATAATTGTCGCAGAGGTCATAGACCCGCCTCGATGTTTTAGAGCGGGGTCTGTGCGGGGCGGCGCGGGGAGCGGCTGGACGACGCGGGGCGCTGCCCGCGCCGTCTACCTTAGACACACCTCTTGCGCAACAATTTTTTTTCGGCGTAGCGCCTTAAGGATTAGAGCGTGACTGTGAATCGCCACCAATACCGAAATCAGCAGTTTAAAACCGGAAAAATAATTAAAACGGTTTAATTCACTGACGCGGAACAGGAAGCGCTTATGTGTTGTTCATCAGTTTTCATTAGAAAAGCTTACGTGGACTTACAAAATATTAGTGCACAAATAAAAAAAAATCAGTAAGAGTTTAAAAAAAAATAGGTTAACTTTTTTGTTATAAGCATGCCGATTTCAATGAAACTTTGTTTGCGGTACTATTTTGACGAGAAATCAATACCGCAATGAAAGTTATAAAAATACAAGTTGGTGAGATCTTGATGAAATTCGGTTTATACGTAAGAAAGTCAAATAAAAAAACAGGATAAAACCACTCTAAACTACCAAATTCGGTTCAAAACATTTTTTTATAGCAACACGTATGAAATATCTAAAGTTTTGTTAATTTCAGCAGGTGTTTTGCAATTAAAGTTATTTAGATAAACCAAAATAAGTTTAACGTAAGAAACTTTTTATAAAAGTAAATTGAGAACGCGTGACGCTGATGGTGTCTGATCGCCGGAGGGCGGCAGCAAAGCGCGGGCGCAGCCTGTAGTAAGGCCGCGGCAATGCCGTCGGTACTTCAAAGAAATAATGTACGATTACGTACCTTCGTCGACCCTCTCTCCTCGCGGCGCAATAGCTTCTTTTCTTTATATCAAAACCTGTTCTCTCCCATGTCGGCCGCTCTCAAAAAGTGATTCCAACTTAATAGCTACGAAGTGTGATTATGATTCTTGGTTAGTAAGTATTACATAACGTTCTACGAAATTCAGATTTAATAATGGGTTTGAAGCGAAATGATTTACGATAGAAGCTTGTTCTTTATACTTAAATGTATAGTATCGGAACGGATGAGAATATGTAATAAATACATAACATGTTTAGGTACTTAACTAGGTATCTAACTTCTCTCATAATAATCACACACATCACAGCACCTCTATTTTAAAATACCTACCACCTGTAATATATCTATCTACCCATGACTACAAATAAATTTTCTTTCTTTCTTTTATAGTAATACTCGTCAATGTGAAAATATATTTCGAGGTTTGGATGTTTGTTCCACATTCACGCCTTAATTAATGAACGGATTTGGATGAAATTTGTAATAGAGATATTTGTAACCTGCATAGGATACTTTATACGGGAAAAAGTCTTATTCCCACGGGAAAATCTTGAACAACGCGAGTGTAGCCGCGGGCGGACCGCTAGTTAACAACAAAAAAAAAACAAGTCACCCGGAATTTACCAATGAAAATTAAAAAAGGAATTTTAAATAAACGAATTTCTACCGGAACTTTAAAACGCCTATCGCCCATCTCGCTCTCGTAAATTTTCAGTAAATTAAAATAATGTCTCCCAATAATAAAAATTCTGTCTGAAACTGCTAGTAAATTCTCGGCTTTCAAAAGTGCCACAAAAAAAAAAATACTGCGAATATTCGACGTAATTTTAAGACAAAAGTTCAATAAAATAAAAAGTTATGAAAAATCGTTTTTTCTTGTCTCTCGGATTTTGACTAACAAAAGGTGGCAACCCTACCCCCGGTTCCCACAGGGATGCAATGCAACTACTGTACCGTCGTGTTGTGTCGTTACACGACAAAGGGATTTTTAAATGTATGTATGTATGTTATTATTATTAAATGTTATCAATAGCTTTGTGCTACCGCGCGGCCCTTTGTCGGTACTCTCGGGCGGCAACATCACAGACGACGATCCATTACCGGTTCAAAGCGGACATCAAACGCACCGCCACCTATTGCGTCACGTGCCATCACTGCTGTAAGTTGCAACGCAACTCTTAACAACTCCGTTTTGTGCCAAGATTCTGCTTCATGCCCTTTGTGATTATTGCTTTATTGTGCACAGGAAGTAAAGCATTATTAATATTATCAATTTGCGTGTTTGTAAAATTTTGTCCGTTACCTATCATGTTTTTGCTTAGACCATACAGATGTTAAAGAAATATTTGATCGAAATTGGACTTAATTTGATTTTCTGATTCTTCTATCACCGTTATTTAATTGACTTTCGTCATACACTGGTTATACATTTTATTATTCTTTTCATCATTCCTATCATGTACTTACTTACCTATTACGTTGTTAAAAACACAAAACTCGGTAGATAAGTTCGTCTCCTACCTGATTCGGATATGGTATGGTTATTTTTTATCGTAATAGCCATAAAACGAGGAAACATACTTCACATGTAGAGATAAGAGGCAAAGCTGTTAAAAAATATACAAAAAATAGGGGCGTGGGCTTCGAGCTGCGCCAGCGGTGATATTCATCTCGACACCTTTGATGTGCGCCGCTGCGGCGACGGACAGTCTTTGCCGTATTGTCTCGCTTGGGTTTATTATAAATAAATAAAACCTGTTTAAATTGAATTAATTGCTAAGGAAATAATGAACAACGTTTATTGCAGATACATAGGCAAGTAAGTACATACGCTTTGATATTTTTGATAGTTGAGTGGAGTTAAACTTAGAACTAAAATTTCAGATCGTATCGTTGACTGCTCTAAAGTTGCAGTTTCTATTACAATTAACCACCTAAAAGACAGATGCGTAGGTATAGATGCTGTACCTATTATAATATTAACCGATAATCTCCTTTTATTCTCTCGATAACCAATATTCTGTATGCATTGAGATTAATCTATATAGCTTAGTTTGGAATACGAGTAATAAACATATACCAAAAATTCCCTTCTTGCCCACCGTCCACCTCGTTTGCAAGTCAGTTCCTTTCGCGTCTGTAACTGCGTTCGCAGTACTTATTTGCATTTTGTGACTAAAATGTCTGGACTCCTGAATGGTAACCCTAAACGCAATGCCGTCCCGCCCGCCATCTAATTAATAATCTATAGCTGTAATTATTACAGCTATAGATCACTACTACAGCCGCTTTGCCAATGATTAATGAGGTATCAAAACAGCATAATAGTATACACACCTACAAAACGACAAAACCAGTATCGAATTGTTAATTATTTATCTAGCTGTGTGCCCGATGGGATACCCCCATCGAACTTCCATTCCACATGTTTGCGCAACTTCATGCTTACACTTCATTATAAAAGAGACGACAGTCCAGCTGGAAAGATTGGCATACCGAGCGAAACCGACTGATTTCAACAACAGAGCCGATGGTACAGACCTACCTAATTAAATCACTTTCATAACTAAGTCTTCGCAATAGGTAGTTATACTATCTGATCTGAGATATGTATTTAACTACATTAGTTAATATATTCTTATTTTGTTGCGGAGCACAGGATGAACGTAATATTTATCGAGGACTCTATAATTTGCCGCCACACCGCCCTCCTACCCGCCTGCAGCTTACACGAGAGGCAAAAAAGCATAACAGCAAATAGCACCTCAAGTCATTATGCCATTATGCTCGCTTGTCTGTCTATGATCGTGTTGTGCCATAATAATATGTCTATTAACTTCACGTATGTAAGTAAATGTACACGTACCTACCTACCTGCCTACCTATCTGTCATGAAAAAAGCAACGACAAATTGACTATTTCGAGGCGTGGCAAACGGAGGCGGCATTTTCAAAGGCCCGTGTGATCAAAGGCGCCGCCATCGAACGACCGCGGCTTTGATCTCGCCGCGCGAAGTGCAAATTATGTTATAAAGACAGTGAGTGGAGTGCCCGCCAAGCTCTGCACTGTTAATTAATTCAACCCGTTACGAAGCTCGTAAACCGCCAACTGCTACATGTTACCTACCTATCTAATAATAATAATATTATATTGATAGGTAGGAATCTTATAGACCAAGCTGAATTGTTTGAAACACTACTAAGTCGTGAGTTTTAAAGGTGTATTGTAGAGAGTAGGTACTCTATCATAGAATATCTTGGAAACACTATTGACTATAGTAGTCTGGATGCGCCAACTCGAAAAGCTTGTTTTGAGGTATGAATAAAATGTTTTGATTATTTTTGGTACCTAGCTTATATTGTGTAAATTTCAGATCCGTTTGATGCCACTCTGTCAGAGCATTTTGAGTAATTCAAGATGGCGGCGTCCAATATGGCGCCCTAAAAATTTACTATCGTGTTTCGAAGCAATATTGACATATGGTATATCGTTATATATGTTTTATTGGTCGAGGAGCAAGAATATGAAGTCAGTATTTACATAAAACCACTTTCAACAGTTTTAACATAAAACCATTTAGTACACAAAGAATAGGGCAAGAAAAGAATCAGTCGTGATACAAGGTGACCGGGAGAAGCTAAGGAGAAAGCTAAAGTTACGCATCAGTCTTCAAATCAATCAGAACACCCTCCGAGATTACTAAATATAATAGTCTAATAAGATAAGGTCCCTTCCTAAATTTGTGACACAAGGCTACGTCATCATATTGTTACCATTTAATTGTTGCGTAACACAACGCGTGATGATGTCCATGACGGCATGTAAACGAACCGTCAGGTTACTTACTCGTGTTAACACTATTTCGATCATTCCTTTTCACACACAAACACACCTCATTACTCACACTGTGCAACACCTTTATTACTGTTAAGATTATTTTTAGTAAATATTGCAATAAATGTTATACTTATAAAATGGAAGTTTGTAATTGGCTAATGTTTTGTTTACTTCTTGTATTGTTATGTAATTAGATTTTAAAGCTGTAACTTCACAATTCTTACTTCTTTACTAATATTATAAATGCGAAAGTAACTGTCTGTCTGTCTGTGTGTGTGTGTTTGTCTGTCTGTTACGCTTTCACGCCTAAACCAATGAACCGATTTTGATGACGCACCCCACGTTTTTCGTTTTAAGTCCTACAAGAGTACTACACCAATAAAAATCTCAATAAAAAATATTTTATACCTTTTAGTGCGTTAAAACGTGTTGTTAAAAAATATGTTTTACTTTATAATTATTTTTAAACAAAATATTTATCTCCAAAATTGGTTTAAAAATAATCAAGTCGGTAAGCTGTAGATACGTATAATACGTATTGTTGCTATGAAGAGCGCGGGAGGGTGGAGAAACGAGCCGCGTGCGTCGACCCGCGGCGAGCTTTGATCTTAACGGCTGCGCCTGTGCTGCTCGCCGCGAAGGTCCGAGGATCCCGCTTCACATCCACTTATAGGCACACGGCACACCTGCCGATCGCACTCCACAATCAATACTGCCAATCAGAGTTCCATGGTTCAGCGATTTCATGAAATACTGGGTATTATATACAATTATACATACATAATATTATAATGGGTAATATAATATGAGATGATGCTCGTACCTACTGCGATTTCATTTACCCAACCATATTATAGCGATGAATTTTTGGGAGGATAAATTTACGTCTATGTTTACGTCGTATTTTCTTTCCAGACTTATGAAAACTTCACGAAAATCAGTTTTGAGAATCACAATAAGTAAATATTCATGATAAATGATAATTTATTTGGTAACGTTCGTTACAAGTCAATAATGTATACATTTCATTTATACTAAAACAATACATCTCATTATATCAATTATTAATGTACCTACGTACAATACATTGCATTAATTCATCAATGTGTAATGATTAGTTGCATAGGTTTTTTGTCTACACTAAGTAGAAATTGTTATTTTTAGGATGACGACTTATTTCTTGTTCAATTTTCGACAACACGACTGAAAAACGTAAACATTTGCAGAAATCAGGTGGAAAATTAGCCCTTCAATACAAAATCTTCAGCAAGGTATCTCTGTAACTCTGTAATAGGGGATCGGACTGTTCCTAAATTTACCATATATTATGAATTATTTTTATTTTTTATAGCAGATGATTCGCGAAGAAAAAAACAGAATCAGAAGAAAAACTAATTTACAGTGATTTTTTTAAAGTTTCAATATGTCTGTCTCTTTCAAAAACTATTTGTTGTATGGAGATTATATGGCGTTACTAACAAATGACGTCACAAGTGGGTATGTGTCTCTGTCTAATCTTGAATTTCAAACCTTTTTATCTCGGTCAGTTTTAAAGATAGAACAAAAATTCTTTAAAGTGTTCGATAGCAGAAACTAAGAAGTTGGATTTATAAAATAAAAAAAAGTAGTCTGATTATCGAAGCAATGTTTTCAGCGGCTTATGTTGTGAAGACTAAATGTAATTTTTGTGGAATAATAACCAAGTCGGTCTCGGTACCTACCAACCGTTAGGCCACCTTCTGTGAAGATGCTCTTGATTGAACAGTGACTATAAAGTTATTTCACCTTGATGACTAATAAATGTTTTTGTCATGATATTAAGGTCTCCGAAATTTGGAGAGAAACGCAAAATAGAGGCCTTACGTATGCGTCTCTAACGCACGTTGTCGGCGTTCACCACAAAAGATATGACCTTCTTTGATGGGAAGCGCAAGACAGTTATTCTGGCGAGTGATACGATCGCAGCCGGCGTTCGCCATCAGATTACGCCGAGTATAAATAAACACAGGACGAGCGACAAGAGATCCGATGCAAGAGTTACTCGGAAGCGCTATTTCCGACTTTCTAAGAACGTGTCCTCCTCATTTAACAAGTTCAACATGATGCGGACATTATTAGGTGGACGATAATATATCTTGGGTAAGGTAAAACAAAGAGATTGTATTTTTAAATTACCCACCCAGCTCTCTTAAAAGTAGGTACATCTTTATTTTGGAAATCTTATATTACCTACTTTTAGGTACATATATGAGCTGTTGATGATGATGATGATGATGATTATTTTCACATCAGGGCCCCGTTTCACGAAGCTACAAGTTACAAATTAACAATTACAAGCTGAGAAATCTCAATATTAGTCACGGACTACTTGGTCCGTGATATTAGTGTTTCACAAACCTGTACAAAAATCATAACAATAGTAAATTGTCTATGAATGCATCTTACAAGGAAAATTATAGCGATTTAAGAAGTGTGGTCCACATCCTTAATTCATTCACTCAATCATTCACACTTGGTCTTGTTTACTACTCCTTGCTTGCTGTTTTAAATAAAAACTAAGTTTGGTGTTTGTTTATTTATTTAATAATATGGATCATTGTTTTCCGGACCGAAGCCAGTGCAGGCGGAGCTACGCACAACTGCATTTACACATCTAGTGCTTGGGACCTATCTGTTGGATGTAACAAATACGGCCCCAGCATTCCGACCAATTCCTCCATCTTCTCTGGTTTCATCTGAAATCTTCCTTTGAATTGTTATTCGGATTGAAATAAAGTAATTGATGTGTACTCGAAACTGACGGGAACAAATAAAATAATAATTTGGAAAATAAACGATAGTGTGGACCTAGCTTAAGAACCTGCAATTCTGTCTCTTACAGGCAGGCAGGTCTGTCAGGTAGGCAGTAGATTATAATCTACTGCCTACTGCCTACTGAGAACTACCTTTCCACGATGTTATAATTTCTAACAAAAAATAATTTCTAATGAAGCACTAGTAAATAAAATAACAAACTTTGATTTCTCAGTGGGCTAGTCACCAATTCACATGGTTTATTTAACGAGCCAGTCGCCGGGCCTGGCGGCGGGCCTCCTTCCATATTCAAATTACAGGTTTGAATTGTGCACCGCAAGCGCAACACTGCGGGAGAGTCGGCCCCACTCGCTCGCCGATACCGGTGGTGATGGGGCCAGGGCCACTTTCTAGGAAATTTCTAAATTCTCCATAACGGTGCAGTGTAATTATGTGAATGTAACTCTCTTGCATTGCAATTTGCATTATACTTACCTTGTTTACATTAACATGATACATATCCTAAATATTGCAAAATATTACCTACGTGAGCGTTATAGATTGATTGAAGGTATTCAATCATTCATTAATTCAAGGTACCTACCTATCAACTACTTGGAATTTTTATTTTTTTGCTGATATCGAAGTTATGTGGAAATACCGCGCATAGTTGCTTTGACGATCAAGTATTAGCATTTCTACTAAATGCTATCAAATGTGAACGAAATATACGTACAGGTAACTTTTATCAAAGCATCAATTGAATGGACTTAAAATACGTAATAATAATTTAGAAATAAGGTGAACAAGTTTATAAAAAAATGCCGTCCTTGATTTGCTTACTGTTTCCCATGACTGTTTCATTATTTATTACATTTTTCATTAAATCTGCCGTTTTCTGTATATTTAAGCAAAAGAGTAAGCAATTTCGTGCTAAATTGAAAATGGAAATCGAAAATCACTTTGGATATCTAAATAATTAGGTAGGTAGTTAGGACCTACATAATTTTGAAACAGTGAATGATTTAAAAAACATCGGTAATTTCCGCAGTTAAAAAAAAATAAAAAAAAAACGGTCAAGCAAGTGTCGGGCCACGCAGTGTACCGTAGTTGTCCAATACTACTTATGTACCTGTTTAAGACAGTTCGAAATATTTTTCTATGATATTTGTAATACCAAATTTCTTACTTGCACAAGTACATTTTATAAGTTGGTCTATTATTCGATAACCTGTAAAGCCTACTTGATGTTGATAATTTTCATTTTAAATTCATCATATTACACTACTACCGTGAATTTTTTCACATTTCCAAATAAAACGGTTTCGCTGGTAGAGAGGGGGACACTTGTCTTGACTCTAACAAAAATAAGCATTTTAAAACGAAATATTTCTGAAACGTACACTAGCATCGAAAAATGGTTTTAGCAAACCCCCATTATTTTAAAAAAACCTATCCAACGATACCTCACTCTATAAGGTAGTCATGAATAAAAAAATAACCCCTACTTCTCAGACACCCGAGGAACACTAAAAAAATTATTCTCAAAGATTTTATTCTTTAGCTTTGTCATATCCATGCCAAATTACAGCCTTCTAGTGCTAAGAGTCTGTGAGCTAAGCCGCGGACGGACAGACAGACAGACATGGCGAAACTATAAAGGTTCCTTTTTGACTACGGAACCCTAAAAACCTACCAAGTGCGACTCTGACTCGCACACTAAAAGTACGCGAGTACGCGCTACGTTACGTAAGTGTCTTTCTAAGGAAACGAAATAAGTCATTACTTTAGTTCATTTATGTGATTTCTAATTTTATTAGGCAAGTGATGCTATCTCTAACAATACTTTGCATTATAGGATCACAAATTCCCGATTTTTCGATTTCGTCCTTTATTTGTGCTAGCTTGCTTCTTGCCAATCAAAAAGTATTGATATCCGTATAAGGAACCGAGCGAGCGCGAAGCGCGACCGAAGAGTCTCCGTTTCAGCTTGGCACGGCTTGGCCAAAATTGCTTTTGTATGTCCATCTGTCCATCTGTTTCTTCTCATCTACAGGCCGCATTTCTCATTCGATTCTCGTAAAATTTTGTGAGCAGGTCCTTTAAATTAATAGATTTTTTGGTCGAGTCAGTTTTTGTAGATTTAAAAAAATTACGTATTAGAATTGAAAACGTAAAACAATTATAATTTCTGAGGTCTTCAGCTCAGAACCACTAGTTTATAAAAAATTACTTTGGCAAGTATAGGAATATATACTTGTATATACTAATATAATAAAGAGGAAAGATTTGTATTTTTGTATGTTTGTAACGAATAAACTCAAAAACTACTGAACCGATTTTGAAAATTCTTTCACCATTAGAATGCTACATTATCCCTGAGTAACATAGGCTATATTTATTACTAGAAAAAATAAAGGATCCCTGCTAAAACTTCAATAACGTGAACTAAGGTGTAAAAAAATAGTTTAAAATTTTTTTCAACGCATACGCTGCGTAAACTATTGATGATAGAACAAATGGCCAGTTAGGCCAAGCACGTGTCGGACCACGCAAAGTGTAGGGTTCCGTAGTTGCCTAATGCAGAAGTTAGCACACGGAGCTAATAAGTAATGAAAAACTCTACCTTGCCTTACATAAACAAATTGAAAGTAGTTAACTTTGCTATGCGAGTCAACACAACAAAATAAAATTATTAATCAATGAATTAATTTGTATTACTACTTTATAATTATATTATTTACTAGCGGCCCGCCCCGGCTTCGCACGGGTAGATTAATACACATTTTTAACCAACTTCAAAATGAAGGAGGCTCGTTTTTTATAATTTTTTTAAATACCTACTCTAAGGAGGATTCAAAAACATTTTGGAACTCGAACCGAATAATTCAGTCTTATTATTATACAATTTAAGTTCCTAACTTTAAAAATGGCTGACATTCCAAACAAAATTTAATCACTACTTCCCTTTTCAAATAGGGATTTCGAAAAAATCCTAAAAGACGTGTCAAATCATTTACTACTTAATCTTAACCTAAATCCAAATTTTCAATTTCCTAACTTTAGAACTGGACTTTCCATAGAAACATTTAACCCTACTTTCTCCCTCAAAATATGGAATTTGATAAAATGCTAAAACATGTATCAAATGAATTATTAATCTCACTTTAACTCCAATGTTTTAAGTTTTTACCTTTTGACAAACATTTATCTCTGCTTCCTCCTCAAAATAGGGATTTCGTAAAAAGCTTAAACACGTATCAAATTATTTATTATTCTCAGTCTTAATCCAAATTTTCAATATCCTACCTTTAGAAATGACAAACTTTCCATAACAAAATTTTATCCCTACTTCCCCTTCAAAATAAGGATTTCAAGAAAATGAGAAACATGTCAAACGATTATATTTTCTTAGTCTAAATCACAATTTTTAAGTTCTTGCCTTAGAAATGACAATCCCTACTTTCTTTTTAAAATAGGGATTTCTAAAAAGTCCTAAAATATTTGTCAAATTATTTAATAATCTCTGCCTAAATCCAAATTTTCAAGTTCCTATTTTTAGAAATGACAGACTTTCCATACAAACATTTAATCCCTACTCTCCCCTCAAATAGGGATTTTGATAAAATTCTAAAACACGTGCCAAATGTTTTATTGATTTCAGTCTAAATCTAAATTTTAAAGTTCCTACCTTTAGAAATGACAGATTTTCCATACAAACAATTAATCCCTACTTTCCTTCTTAAAATGGGGATTTTGATACAATTATAAAACACGTGTCAAATGTATGTTTTAAGATTTTCGTGGTTGTTCACTACACTAACATTCTCACAATTCGCGGGTTTGTTACCACGGTAATATTTAATATTGTATTTTTTTTTTAAACGTATATCACCATAAAAATGGTCCTTCACTTCAAAGTCGCGTATAGATACAGTGAGTATTGTGTGTCGTGAAAAACAAGTGAGTGACCATAGTAGTGGTTCGAACAATCAACGTGAGGGTAGTCGCCGAGTCCGAAGTAGGGTAGACAGATATGTCTGTCCTTAGATGCAGTCCACTCACCACCAGTCTACTCGTGACCATGGAGCGTGTAACCGTTCCGAAATATCGAGGTAACAATATTAAATATTACCGTGGTAACAAACCCGCGAATTGTGAGAATGTTAGTGTTACGTGTCAAATGATTTATTAATCTCAACCTAAATCCAAATTTTCATGTTCCTACCTTTAGAAATGACAGACTTTCCATACAAACATTTAATCCCTACTTTTCCCCTCAAAATAGGGATTTTGATAAAATGCTAAAACACGTGTCAAATGATTTATTAATCGCAGTCTAAATCAAAATTTTCATGATCCCAACTTTTAAAATGATGGACTTTCATACAAACTTGAATCCCCCTTTTTCCCCCTTAGAGTGGGAATTTTCCAAAATCCCTTCTTATTGCTCGCCTACGTCATAAATTTAACCTACTGTGTAAATTTGGTGTTTCTAGCTTCAGTAGTTTCGGCTGTGCGTTGATGAGTCAGTCAGTCAGTACGGACTTCTCTCTTTATAATAATAGTATAGATAATATTTTAACAAAAAAAAAAGTAGTAACTCTACGTTTAATGGATTACGTACCTAAAAGAAAGGAACAACAAAAATTGTATCTTTGCTTTGGTGCGAGCTACAGATTATTAGAAATCAATGACGAGTAAACACGAGAAGAATTAAATCATAACATCATTTACTAAAATAATTTCATAACCTATTTACCTTATTTACCAGTCAGTTTTAAATGTGTAACAATCGCGAGTTGCCAATGGAACATTCGAAATATTCGAATAAAACTATTTTGAATTTCGAATAAAGCGCGCCGCGCCGCGGAGCCTATGGCCCTGCGGGGCTTGCGCGCGGGGAGTCGATGTAACAAATAGAGCGGCAGCCGCGCTCATTAGCGCGAGCGACTAGATGCTGTTCGGATGTGCCTCGAAATCCTACCTAGATTGCAATTATTAGCACTTTGAATATTCATTTTTTTTTTTTTGTTAGAATTAAGTATACTAACATATGAAAGACTTGAAATTACAATGCTGACTATTTCTCTTTCAATTCCAGTTAGATATTCCATAAATTATTATAATTTTATTTAGCAATTTAGTCTAGCCTACTTTTATTTCCAAAAACTTAGTTCTCAGCGGAGCAATTTTCATTCGTAGTACTTACATAATATTGTAGATAAAATTAAATATAGGTACTACCTATATAATAGGTTATAGGTACGTTACGTTTCTTTTTAAGTTTCTCTTTAGCTATTGTAGCATCGGGCCTCGTTGGTCCGAGTGCTATGTAGTTTGATACTGGCGATTACATTCTTTTTGTATTATATTCGTTCTCTTTCTAAACTGAATAGTTAAAACGAATATAATACAAATATAATGTAATCGCCAGTATCAAACTACATAGCACTCGGACCAACGAGGCCCGATGCTACACTATTCTTTTGTTAGATGTTATATTTTTATTTAGCAATTTAAGGCGCTACGCCGAAAAAAAATTGTTGCGCAAGAGGTGTGTCTAAGGAAGACGGCGCGGGCAGCGCCCCGCGTCGGTCAGCCGCTCCCCGCGCCGCCCCGCACAGACCCCGCTCTAAAACATCGAGGCGGGTCTATGACCTCTGCGACAATGATAAAATATTATATTTGTTTAATTTGATGTAATCGCGCAAAGTATATTACTATGTATGATTCGCTCTTTGAGTATATATTTTTTATTTTATTTTAATTGGTCTTTAGTGTAGTGGAGTGTAGGGTAGTAATGATTATAATTTCACCTAAAAATAAAAGATTTAGTATTTCAAGATTCCAGACATTTTGACATTGTAATAGTAAGTATAATTTGAATTACTATAATACGGTCCGCCCGCGGCTACGCTCGCGTTGTGTAAGATTTTCCCGTGGGAATAAGCCTTTTCCCGTAAAAAGTATCCTATGTAAGTGTCCTATGTGTTCCAGGGTATAAACTAACTTTATTCCAAATTTCTTTCATACCAATTCGTTCAGTAGTTGTTGTCTTCTAGTATCTTCACTTCAAAATTATATAGGGGACAAGAAGAAAATAATTCCCGTTGTCACCACTTTAATTTATTTATAAAATACCTACAGATTTTCGAGTATTTTTATTCCATTGTTTCCAAACTGAAGTCAATTTATTAATTGGATGCAAAAAAATAAAAATGTGATGTTTATTTACGATTTACAATACGATCGATACGTATCTACTTATTTCTGATACGATCAATATTGTGAATGTTTCCGGAAATACATAATGTTTTCATCGTGTCTATTTTTTTCTTTGTGTTAGATTAAACAGGATGATCACTATAAATGTCTTTATAATATTTTTATCACACACACGTCACTTCAACACATCAATTATTTTTTTCATTCACTGTCATTATGATGAGTAATTGGTACCAAAGAAATCTTATATCAAATATTTGGTTCAAATCAAAAGAATTTTGGTTCAATCAAGATCAAAAGTTTTTCTGTTTTGTCAATAAAATTGGGTATGCAAAGTTTTAAAAAAAGTATGCTAAATGCAAAACCACTTCGAGATATAAGGTTGGTTCCTAAATATATTTTGCATTTTTTTTGCTCAAAATACTACACGGTTGTTTATTTTTTTATAAAATCATTTAATTTCCAAGTGCCCTCCAAAAAGTAACCTGTAGCCGTGCCATCCATGGTAGCTTTGACGTCGAAAAATGATTCATAAAAATCTTAATTTGAATAAAATATTTTTATTTGATTTGATATACGGCTGATTCTCTGCCTTGACAAACGAGATATATAAAAAAATTACACAAATGTCAAACTTCATCTTTGAATATGGCACAGAATCTTGCGCCACGTGTAAAGATTGATCTGCTATTTAAATATATTTAATTGTAAAACTTTTACTTTAGTATTATATCAGACTGCCCACGCCGCGAAATTTTATTGATAAAGCATCGACTATTTGTGTTTACCATTGAAATTATTAGGGCGCTTGGTCTGGCATCACTAAAACACATTTGATGACATACGATGACAGCTAACTTCATACCTAAATTGTTTGCTTGTCACTAGGCAAAAAATGTATTTTATTCAGCCAACTGTAGTATATGTATCACTCACTTCAACCACATCTAGATAGATATAATTTAGCATCTAAGTAGCTTGTAGTCAATATGTTTGTCTGACGCACAACACGTCTTTCATTCTGACACGCTCCTGTGTCTCTATACCTCATGCATGGTGACCCTGCCAACACTGCCTAGTATGGACAGTCCTGTGCATCGCGATTCGCTAGTGATAAAAATATAACGTGTTCGTTCGTAAAAAATGTAATAATGTGTTAAAACGAGGATCTGATAGGATGTTTACGTGCTAAAAGTGGGTCTTTTTAGATGGGTGTGGAGTTCTTTTTAATAATGTGTTAAAACGAGGATCTGATAGGATGTTTACGTGCTAAAAGTGGGTCTTTTTAGATGGGTGTGGAGTTCTTGAGGAAGCTGCGGCGACTCTTGAGACGGGAAAGAGGAGGGTTGTGTCGTAAAGGAGGTGCCTGCTGTCTTGAGACTGTTTCGCTCTTTCAATATCGCAAGCGACCTCACGTCTCACGCTGGGTGGAACAATTCCTGCCATGGAGTAAAGCTTTCTCAGTGGTGTCGGTTTCAGGGTGCCCGTGACTATACGTCATGATTCGTGGAGAGCTGTGTCCACATTTCTCGCATGGGCTAAACAAGCCCAAACTGGACTCGAATATTCGCCTGCTGAGTAAGCGAGAGCAAAACAACTCGTTCGAAGAACGCGTGCGCTGGCTCCCCAGCGGGTAGTGGTAAGGCGTCTCAGGATGTTGTTCCGGGCACCAACTTTACTCTTAAGCTTGCGGCAGTTCTCTCTTTATGTCAGAGATCGATCCCACGTGACACCTAAGTACCGTCAAAAATGTTTTTAAACTTTCATACAAATTAACTCGATCAGCTGATCACCTTGTTTGAAAAAAATACGAGTTTAAAAAAGTTTTGGAACGAAAGTTGTTCAGTTTCATGGGCCGATTATTACCACACGAGAGGTTTTACGTTATTTTGCTAAGACGTTGACACGTTTTAGTTTTGATTTGTCACGGCAAAGCTAACGATATCTCTTTAGAAATTCATTAAGTATTTTAGAATTTCTAAAGTGTGACAATATTTCCTTATATTTATTAGAGGTTCTATTTTGTCATAAAAACTAAGATTCTTGGATTTTTTTTATTTTTAACATTGCCTCATTGTTTCCTTGGCAAAATAGTGCTCAAGTTTCATCAAACCCATTAACTCATAGAAAAAAAAATTGTTGTTTTCTTAATGGAATAGTCCACTAACCCAAGTTTTATCGTAATCAGAGCACTAACAAAATAATAAACTGTCAGTTAAAAAATATATGAGTTCATTTTGTTCAATATTATAATTATTTTTTTATAAATAATTATTACTCATCCAAAATATCATTTGAATAAAAATACTCGTAGATCAGTCATTCATTTTATAATTATAATTTGTAACGTGGGAGAACGGTAATATTTATTCCCACTGTCCCCTGTTTTTTTTTTTTTCGAGTGAACATACTTGGGGACAGCGGGAAAAATCCTTAGTTGTTCCCCCGTGAGGGATATAATCCTTTGACTGGAAATAAGACTTGGCCCCGCACACACTTGGCTGGTTTTTTGTAAGCTAGGTATAGGCTATAAAATTACGTAACGAGTATGCAAACTTTACTTTTGAATCAATAAATAAATTATATTTTACCTACCTAACACAATAAAAATAATTCTAAAAAACCGCATTTGGTTGAATAATAGAAATACCTAACTATTCCTCTCGCGCCTGCCTGTGTTGTACTATAAAAATAAAATGATCGACATCTGTAACTAGGTAGTATAATAATAACATCTAATTTGAAAAAAAAAAATGTATACCTTGATGTGCCGTCCACTGTACATACACATATACCCTTTGCGTAGTGTACTCGTATTATTAGTGTCGACCTTGAAAGTGATAGTGTGATAGTGATGAAAGTGATATCACAAACTTGACTAAACCTTACTAAGTATACAAGCAGCAGGTATGGACCCAACCTATATTTATTTAATTAAAAATCGATTTAGAAATATTGTCAATGTAACGGATCGGACGGATGGATGTGACGGACCTACTCATAGTACGTCTTCTCCAAATAAAATTATTTCGTGAGCCGGGGGGCTTGGAGCGCCACCGAGCGCACATCCGTCGTCGGCAAAGATCATGGGCGACTGAGCTCAAGAAAGGAAAGTGATGACGCTAAGCTTCTCCGCACGTGTTTAACAGAGAAAGAAATAATGTTCGCGCGCTCCAAGTAAATGGCGTAAGTGCCAAATTTACTTTCTCAGTTTATATAAAAAGTACTAATTTGATTTGTAAATTTGCTTAGGAAAAACATAAAGCAGTCGGAGACCTATCTTGTAACTAAATTTCGGCGACCAATAAATTACCATTTACCTCTCAGATTCAAATAACGAGAATCGAAGACGCTGCTTTGGATAACATTTGTATCGAGAAGATTTTTACCAAACATGTTTTGGCCTTAGTGTAAGCGTAGATAATAGAGTCCAATAACATATTTTAGAAAATCAATACATTTACTGACGTAGATAATGAGATCTGATTCAACAAAAATCTTGAAAATTCCCGGACTAGCCCCTTAAAGTCGTATACGTACTTACTAGCCTTCTCTTACTTTCAAAAACTTTACTCTCAGTGGAGCGGAGCACATTATTATATTTGTTTTTCTTCATTTATAATAAGTATATTTAGGCTCATAATAATAATAATATAATATTTTAGTTTGTTAAAGTAGTGATTAATAATAATTTTTTCGCAATCTTTTTACTGTTCTAATACCTACTTAAATTTACTACCTACATAGACGGACTCCATCAAGTAATTTTCTATGATACTTGTACTGAATTTCTTACTTAGCACAAGTACATTTTAAAGTTGGTATTTTATTCGTTAACCTGTCAAGCCTACTTATTTCACATTTTTTTTACTTTTCTCGTACTTAAATTGACTACATAGACAGTTTAAACTTTATCAAAGTATTTTTTTATGATATTTGTACCGAATTTCTTACTAGTACAAGTACATTTCATAAGTTGGTCTATTATTCGATAACCTGTAAAGCCTACTTGAAGTTGATAGTTTTCCTTTTAAATTTATCATATACACTACTACCATGATTTTTTTCACGTTTCCATATACAACGGTTTCGCTGGTAGAGGGGGGGAAAACTTGACTCTAACAAAAATAAGCACTTTAAAACGGAATATTTCTAAAACTTACACTAGCATCTAAAAATGGTCTTAGCAAACCCCCATTGTTTTTAAAAGAAAGACAAGGCTGGACCGGAGAGATAATTTTGGACCACTACGAGTTTAACCTGGTCGGCCCAGCCGTTCACTGCGGAGATTACGTCGAACTGCGACACGAATTCATCTGTCGTGGAGTTCAGGCCGTCAAATGAAATGTTTGGGCTCGTTGGATTTGTCTTAACATGGATACTCCACTCCACGCTGTCGCGGGCGTATTGCTGAAATGCTTTTTGAAGTTGGTTGAAATGTGTATTAATTATTTCTACCCGTGCGAAGCCGGGGAGGGCCGCTAGTATAATTATATTTTGAAGACCGAGCATCCGGTGGTTTATTCAGGTTGACACATTCCAGAATCCCTCCCCTATGAGGAGGGTGCTGATGAGGGGTGGTAAAGCAAACCCTCGAAATGTGATTTAATTTACCCACTCGACTTCCTCTCCATTTTATCAGGAAATTACAAACTTGAGTGTCATTTGTTGTTGCTTTCACAAATGAGAGAACTGTGGGGGGGAGTGGCGATAGATAGTGTAGGTATAGTAAGTAAGTATAACAAGTATAAAGTATTTTCGCAAAAAGTAAATACGTGAAACCAACTTACTTATATTTTTTTTTCTTATAATAGGTACCTATTTTGATACAAGTAACTACTTCACTGTCTATTATAAAATATCTTGTTTTTTCGTGAAAAGTACTGCCTTGAAAAAATCAAAGATAAGTGTCTTAGTGCTTGTAATCACATCACATCACACTAATATTATAAACTAGCAATGCGGCCGCGGCTACGCTCGCGGTGTGTAAGATTTTCCTGTGGGAATAAGACTTTCCCGTAAAAAGTATTCTATGTGTTAATCCAAGGTACATACAACCTATTTCCATTCCAAATTTCATCCAAATCCGTAGAATAGGTATTTGTATTGTATTGTAAGTAGTTTAGGCGGTACGGGCTGTTCGTGCAATTTATAGATTAGGGCCTAGAGTGTCTGAGGGAAAAATTTAAAGAAATCAATATTCTGACATTTGTGTCTCAATATATCTATGACAATCTTGTGTATATAAAACGAAATATAAGTAATTTTCAGAAGCACAGTGATATACACAATTTTAATACTAGAAATAAAGACAAGTTGGTTGCTTATGTCAGCCGACTAAATAAAATTAGTAATTCTTTTAAAGGCAATTGTATACGCTATTACAATAAGGTCCCTACTGATATTAAAAACTTGCCTTTAGACAAGTTTAAAATAATTAATTGTATAAAAAAGGTTACTATAGGATATCTGATTACTTAGAAGACAGGTGTCCATGGGAATAGATTGTTTCAGTATCAGGCTTTTTCGATATGTAATAAGCATTAATTTTGTAATTGACAATATTTTATTTAAAAAAGGAAACGCAAAAGATGCGACGACTGTGGAGTTTCTTCGGTGAGCTCTTCTCCACAGATTCCGCTATTGTGTTAGTGAACTCACCCAAAAAAATGTAATGACGGATTAGATAAGTGATGTAATAACATCCTATGGAAATAAATTATTTTGACTTTGACTTTGACTTAGGCGTGAAAGTGTAACAAACATCTAAACATCCAAATATTTTTACATCACACTAATATTATAAATATGAAAATATATTTAGATGTTTAGATGTTTGAATGTTTATTCCACCTTCACGCTTAAAGTACAGTACACCTAGGATGAAATTTGGAATGGAGATAGTTTGTACCCTAGATTAACACATAAGATGCTTTTTACTGGAAAAAGTTTTATCTTAATAACATAACGCAAGCGTAGCCACGGGCGGACAGCTAGTCCAGAATAATTTGCCTTCTACTGACTGAACAAGTATGAAACCCGTAACTGGGCCAGCGTGCAAACCGTCAATCGCCGTCGATCAGAGTGGCCCGACCCTAAAACTGAATGGTGGAACGGTTAATAATATTGAGGATTTTGTATAAAATAGAAATGAAGTTTCAAAGTAAATGTTGAGTTTCATGGTGCTATGGGTATTTAAAAGACGATTTTTTTCGGAACAAATAGGTAATCATCATGATTTACTCTCTCGATGTATGTATCATAAAAACACAATGTTTATTTTTTCATACTTTCGGTTTCAGTTTTATTGAATCTTTGAATGCAGCTTAAATTATTTTTAAATCAAAGTAAATTCTTTTTTCTGAAAAAATATCCTATCTACAATATTTAAAGTACTTACTTTCCTTATATGTATACCTACACATAAGGTAGGTAGGTAATATTTAGTTATTATTATGAAGTAATTTTTTTCCCCTCGGTGGGAACGTATATTTATGAGCTGTTGATGAAGTTTTTTTGAAAATACACGGGATCAAGGTCGTAGTTTTTTGGGGCAATAGTAGAACCACTTACTTTGCTCAAATGGTAGAGCGGAAGTGCGCACGATCCGTATTGAATGAGAACTTTGCTCGTTCGTATGTATCGGCGGCGGCGCGGCTGCAGGGGCGCAGGGTTCGTTAGCCGATCTCGATAGCGGATTCTATCTCGTTCAGACTGCCTAAAAAACCCAATACTTTTGTAATACTCTGTTGTGACGAGAAATAGAACAGACGAGTTAACATGAATCCGTCGAAAATCGCATCCTGTTCTTTACGCTTGTTAGCGCCGCCGGTGGTGGTAAGCGCATTCGCGTCCGGTCGTGCGCTCTATAATCATTTCTGTCTAAATATTGATCATTTTTTCGCTTCCGTTCCATTCTGTCGAAAGAATAGTCGGAGTTTTGTCGACGACGACGTTGTAATCAATAGAACTACAGGCAAACCCCTTTTTACGTGACACGCACGCAACTTTACCTTTTTTAGTGATACGATACCGAATCTAATACCGGCAAGTGGGTACCTTTCGCCTTTAGGGTTTTGTTTGGTGGTTTTAGTGACTATTCGGGGCAGTGGCGTGTACAGCATCATTGGGGGGGGGACAAATTATAAACTTAAGTTTAGATCATTATAGGATTGTACATACTAGTACTACTATTATATACTTATTCTGTACTAATATTACTTATTGATATAAATTCAACAAAAGCTAACCTAACCTAGGGTATAATAAGATTCACAATGGTGTCGCTTCAGCATACGCCCAACTAAATTAAACTAAAATTAGTCCTGTCACTTTCTATCATTTTTAATTGAAAAGGGACCGAAGATCGTCGGTTTTGTTTTTGTCTTTGACTTCATGACTAACTGTCAAATTGACAGTTAGTTCTTTGAGTGGGGTTCATGCTTGTTTCCGTTTTGTACAGACCGTTTTTTGTGTACTACATGCTTGCCTTGGACGGGAAAAACTGTGCGAGCAGATTATGATCGACCCGTTTTCTGCAACCATTTTTTTTTCGTCCACGTTTTGCGCACTCGAATTTTCCAACCATTAGCCTTTTTGAGAAGTAATCTCCTGCGGTCGCCGGCCGCTGCCGCGACACGCTCGCTGCGCTCGCTCGTCTCCCTCCGCCTGTTTTGTACGCCTAGTCTAACCTAACCTAACCGAAGTGTATTCTTTCTGGGTGGATTTCTTTTTATAGCGGGGGGCTGCGCCCCCCAAACCACCCATTCAGGTGCTGCCCAGTAAAAAACAGCGAAAAAATACAGTTTCCTAAAGTCGAGCCATTATTTTGACATGTGATCATTGGCTTAGAAAAACGCGGCGTACCAAAACAGTTGCGTACAAAACTACACGAGCACTTTTTGTACAGACCTGTTTTTGGATGCAACTTTTTAGGCATCCTCATATTGAATGAATGCGTATTCGTTGTTAACCATGTACATCAAAAACGTGGCGTACAAAACCAGGGGCGGTCATGAAGGTTTCCCAGTTCAAAACCGACGATCTTCGGTTCGTTTTCAATTAAAAATGATAGAAAGTGACAGGACTAATTTTAGTTTAGTTTAGTTAGGCGTATGCCGAATCGACACCAATGTTAGATTGCAGTATAGTCTTCAAAAAACTCGTAAAGGCTGTTATATATAACACTTTCATATTTATATAGTTTTAATATATTATAATATTTAGGATACGAGATACAACTACTTACATATTTTAAATTTCTTTAAATCTAAGTTCTTTAATTTGTCAGGCAACTGTTATAAACTTTTTTTTCATAATGCCGATTTGCATAATATAATATTGGTTTAGATAATCATTCATACCCCTGAGTGACCTGGGTCTCAAATTAAAATCTGTTGTTATTTACTTTTTGAATAAATTGATTTGTTTTTATGTACATACATCATTATAATGACCTTTCTAAGATAAATAGACATGGAAAAGTTAAAAAATTGCGAGATTTTAAATTAGAGCAGCAAGTGTCTGTAAAAAAAGTAATGACAAAATCATACTATGGAAAAATAAAAATTTTGCCTTTTTTGTTGTGATTGATAATGTTATTACAACGTGTTAAATCTTACATATCTACATTACCTAAAAAACAGAAACCGTTATAGTCGCCAGGTATCTAGAACAATATACCTGTGTGTCAAAAGTGCATAATATGAAATGACGTACCTATACTATACTATATTAAGTATATCAAACTTCAATCTTTAACAACCATTATAAAATTGTAAATCATGAAAATCTATAAAATGCTTTTATTCCCGCTCTACGAACATAAAACGAAAACCTTTAAAAAAGGGGTCTTCTCAGATTGGAATTCGGAATGTGTCATCCAAAAAAAATGAGGGCGCAGTCAAATAGGAAAGGAAAAATTACCTAAATTCGAAAATATTGTAAAATTAACGAATAACAATCAACATGGCATACTAATGGTATAATAAAAAGCAACCCAGCATGAATAGCAGCAAACTAAATATTTAGTTTCACCTGTCACCGCGCCAAACTCTTTTTTGTCAAGCTTGTAGGTAAATATCCCGTCCAACATTATTAAAACTTCCTCACCAAAGTGATCACCTAGATTGGATACCTAGTATTACGTAGCTATCATCTCTTTGAATAGTTTATAGCCAGTCCGTAGTTTGATAAGAATGGCAAGGCATCTGAGAAGCTTAGGCTTAGCCGCATAAATGCTGTTATGTGCAGTGTGATTGAGTTGCGTTTGAGTTGTCAGTTGTATTTTACTCTAAGTTTAAATTTTAGTTAAGTTTAAAAGTTAGGTTAAATCCCAATTTTGTAAATTAATTTAAACTTACTTTACTTTATTTTAAAAGTTTTCGTATTTGTATTTCGTTTTTGTAAATTAATTTAAACTTACTTTACTTTATTTTAAAAGTTTTCGTATCAAAATCTTATAAAATAATGCAAATAAAAAGTACCTATTTCCGAAATGGGAAGCGGCGACACACAAAACGTGACACATCTGAAAAGATAACTCTGTGTACGAGTAGGTAAGTACTTCTTTCAAAAATGTGGCGTACCTAATCTGTATCGTATCGAGTTGTTTGTGCTATTCTCCTGTAACTTTGGAAAAAATCACGTTGATTGTAGCGGCTTGCTTGTCAAATGGAGCGGCCGCGCGAATGATAATGGAATTTCTGGGAACAACCCTTGTGGGAGAGCCGTGGGGTGTGCTGCAGGGTAGAGGGGACGGGTATACTAAGCTATCCATCACGCCATGGGGGAGCAATTATCCGGCGTAGATGTGCTGACACGGAGCCGCCGCCGCCCGCCGCCGCCATCGCCATCTTCTGATATGCATATTGGTACTCATACTTTGCTTACTAATTCAACAAAATGCATACTACTAATAATCAAATCACAAACACTTTGAGAACTAGTCATCACACGTCAAGTTGCGAGATGGTTGCGAGTGATATTACTGTGTTCCTGCAATATTGCAGTCCAAGTAAGATGTAAAAAGTTGCTGGGAATATTTAATTAAACGCTGACTCCAGATTTTATGCAACAATTTATTAAAATTTAAGCCTATATTTCCAAAATCTCATTGTTTGCGGTCTCTAGGCACTTTACTTACTCAGACTAGTTACTCCGAAAGACAATGGTGTCGATTCACACAGTCATGCATAGGTAGAGGAAGTAAAACTACGTCCGTCATGCTCTAATTCTAACTTTAAAATTCAGCTATCCTATTCGTTTATGACTAATAAAAGAGGTGATGAATTCAGATGAACGAATGACATTATTTTGAATGAATAACCTAAGAAGAGATTTTTAAGTCGGATTGTTACGTGATCTCTAAAATTGTGCAATCGACGTCCATAAGTCCATAAGGTTCAAAATCGATGTTTTATAGCTCTAATATTAGTATGGCCATCTCCTGTCCCTATTTTATAATCTTCAAAAGGTGAAGGACGGACAAACATCAGCGAGATTCAGCCACAATGGCTCCGATTCGGGAAGTCATGTTCTAATTTTACAATGCAGCTATCCTTTTCGTTTTTCATCCAATGAAAGAGAGGTGATGAATTCAGATAAACGAATGATATATTTTTTTACAAATGATAACCTAAAATAAGGGCATAGCTGTCAGATTAAAAGTTTTTTTATATCGGATGTTTTACGTGCTCTCTAAAATTTTGCAATCGACACGTCCATAAGGTTCAAATTCGATGTTTGACAGCTCTTATATTGGGATGGCTATCTCCTATATGTCATCATCGGACAATAGATTTTATACTGCGAAGCTGAAGAAGAGAAATAAAATTGTTCGAATCGAAATTTTGTATTATTTTTGTTATTTCTTTGCAATAGTCATATTATTGTGGTCGAGTCGAGAGTAGACGAGAAGCCATGTTTTCATTTGCATTCACTATTATAATCTTTTGATAAGTAAGCAGGTAGGTACTGTGTTATCGCTGCCCTTAAAATCCCTTAATAGCTTCCATTTCGTGGTTGATAATGTTACGGCTTGTCTGGTAATGCTATGTGGCCTTTATGTGGGTAGGTTCTTCTGCTGAACGTGTTGCGTCATCAGTTAGCTTTAATTCTTACAAAAATTCTACAAAAAGTTAATGTCCGTGGATCGAACAGGGCGCGGCCGCGGGATGGGGGGCTCGCGGTGAGGGCCGGCAGCGCGGTAGCAGCCGCCGATTATCCGCCGATAAGACACAAAAACAACTTTTTGATTTATGAAGAAAGCTGGAGAGGCGGCTACCGGGCGCCGCGCCGCAGTATCACGTTGCAGTTAGTGACGTCACCAACCATAATATCGATCGACTTGAAAATTGTCATTTTTTGGCGTTAAATTTGACCATTTTTTTTCACTAGGTGCCTAGTACAAATAGGGAGGTTTATTCTTGTATGCTCTATCTACTATAATAATATATAGTATCTAACGTTCATAAAAAAATATAAATATGTAAATAAAAATTTGATATACAGTATTAATTGCAAATGAATGCCACTATGAGTGAGAGTGATGGTACAACTAGGACTAGGGTAAGTTAGTTACAGGCAAAAAAGGCTCTTGAGAGTGAGAGAAGTATATTGATACAAAGCCGTATTTAACCGGTTTACTTTATGGAGCCAAAATACTAGAAATGTTTAATTTATATTTATTAAATAAGTGTAGTTTAACAGTTTAGGTTTCTTTTATAAATTTTAGCTGAAAAGGCGTATCGAGCAAGTAAATACGGGGTTTTAGGCTTTGCTGTGGTAAAAAAGGCGTATCGAAATAATATTACTCTCGTGATTTTTACTTGTTTTACCTAAAATATATCGTGATGCCCGATATATTTTAGGTAAAACTAGTAAAAAATGCGTATCAATTTCGTCAATCCTTCGAGGGGACGTCATTTCACACAGTTGTGCACTCCTAATTTTAAAATCCAACTATAAGGGCGTAGTGGTCAAATTAAGTATTTTAAGTCGGAAGCTTTAAAATCTCTAAAACTCAGCGGGTTGCACCAAGCAACTCTTTTCATTTCAACTCAGGTCATTTGATTTTTGTAATTTGGTGTGGATTTAATTAATCAATGCTATGAAATTTAAATAATAAATATTTTTAAATTTTGACTATCCACATGACATGTTGAATCGAACAGCACTAGCGGAAAGCCGACGAGTGGAGTTGTCTTGCTCGAGTCTCGCGGACCGACAACACAGAGCCAGTCGTAGGACCGCGGCCAGATTTTGAAACATGATGTAAATGAGGCAAGGCAGCCGGCCGATGTTCAAAAGCGCCGACTGCCCTTGCCAAGCCTTTTATTAACCACGCTTTAATTTTACGTTTTATTTAAAAATAAATTCGTTCTTAAGTATAACCATTGATAAAGGTTCCTACCTGCCTGTATGTTTTAAATCTATAATACCAACGACTACTTTAGTATCTCAACGTATCTCTTAGACTTACTTGTATGCTTTATCTATTGTCACCTCGGAGGAAAAATTGTCACACACAAATCAAAATCAACGTCAAAATTATTTATTTCCATAGGATGTTATTACATCACTTAGATCTGTAATTACATTTTTTTTTGGGTGATCATTATGACTGTACGACAAGTTTTCGTAAGCTTTTCGTCAACTACGGAATTGTTGAGCAATTTATTTCCGTAACAGTAATACGAGTAGCTTATAAATACTCAACAGCTGTGCCTACCCTGAATTAAGGCGATCAGGCCTTGGTCGACCACCCAATGCAACTTCCTACACTCTTCGCAGGAGTGTGCGTGCAGGTTTCCTCACGACGTTTTCTTTCACCGTAAGAGCGTCGAATAAATTTTAATGTAGGTACCTACGAAGTCTAAATTCAAAAATACTTTGGTACATGGTGGGGAGCGCCCCTAGCCACTATACCACCGACGCTCAACATCGTGTGATTTCTGACCCTGAAGAAAACCAGCTACGCCTGGTAAGAAATTCAAAGGTTGTGTTTGTGTGTGACTTGTGTAAAAAATGTTGATCAACTTGCACTAGGCCAGCGTAGGACCCGATCACCCTTATTAATTAAGGGTGGGCTCGAGAGCTGCAATGTCTAATTTCTTAAAAAATATCTCATTGCGGCAATGGTATTATGGTACATTGTTATACGAGGGGTGAAAGTAACTTATTAAGCGCCGAGACGAGGTTTGGGGCCTGAGCGTAGCGAGGGCCCTAATAGTTCGAGGCACTAAATAAGTCTTTAACCCGTGGTAAACACCGTGCTTTTCATTACGAATACAAGGAAAGTAAAAATAAAAACACGATTTAGCTAAAGAGAAAATGAGTGACTTCCATAGAACTCGTTTAAACAAAACCCTACAACTCGAGAATCAAATGATAGTCGGATTGTTGCTTTCCCGTCTATTTTATTACAAGTTACATTACAAGCTTTTTATTAGCTTCCACTGTATGTGGGTGGGTTTGTTTGTATGTTCGGGCGAAATCTTGCAACTCAAATTTGAAGCACTTGCTGCCATTGGAATTTGCTGAAATTTGGTACACTTATGTAACCGCGATGACAATGCAATATTATGGTACCATGGAGCTGGTCTGATGATGGAGACCGAAGGTGGCCATAGGAACTCCTTTAATACACAACACAACCTAGTCGTGTTTAGGTTCGTTGGATTTGTATTAACAAGATCTTTAGTCATACTTGATGTCCAGGGTCTCATGATGGAGCCGGAAGGTGGCCATAGGAACTCCTCTAATACACAACACAACCTAGTCGTGTTTGGGCTCGTTGGATTTGTCTTAACAAGATCTTTAGTCATACGTGATGTCCAGGGTCTCATGATGGAGCCGGAAGGTGGCCATAGGAACTCCTTAAATACACACCACAACCTAGTCGTGTTTGGGCACGTTGGATTTGTCTTAACAATATCTTTAGTAATACGTGATGTCCAGGGTCTCATGATGGAGCCGAAAGGTGTCCATAGGAACTCCTCTAATACACAACACAACCTAGTCGTGTTTGGGCTCGTTGGATTTGTCTTAACAAGATCTTTAGTCATACGTGATTTCCAGGGTCTCATGATGGAGCCGGAAGGTGGCCATAGGAACTCCTTAAATACACACCACAACCTAGTCGTGTTTGGGTTCGTTGGATTTGTATTAACAAGATCTTTAGTCATACGTGATGTCCAGGGTCTCATTATGGAGCCGGAAGGTGGCCATAGGAACTCCTCTAATACACAACACAACCTAGTCGAGTTTGGGCTCGTTGGATTTGTCTTAACAAGATCTTTAGTCATACGTGATGTCCAGGGTCTCATGATGGAGCCCGAAGGTGGTCATAGGAACTCCTTAAATACACACCACAACCTAGTCGTGTTTGGGCGCGTTGGATTTGTCTTAACAAGGATACTCCACTCCACGGCTTTAAAAAAATCCTTTTTTTTAATAAAACCTTTTCATTTTTTGCTGCGGCCGTGCCGGCCAACTTTTGAGCCATTATTTTTAATTTCTATCATTGAAAAATGTTAAATATTTTGCCCAAATCTATTTTATTTTAAAGTATAATAGTTAAAAGTTAATTATAATGGTTCCCTATCTATTTGCATAAAAATTAAAAACATAATATTGAATAGCATAATGTACTTTAAACTAATGATACTTACGCATAAAATAATATAAGCACAACACATAAAGCATAATAAATTAACGCATAACAACTATTACCATAATCATATTAAAGCATAATATACAAAACCATAATTAAATAAAAGCATAACAATATCAAGCCACAATCAAAATAGGCATAAAAATATAACACAGAAAAATAACCCCTTAAAAAGAGTAAGAAAAGAGTATTACACTAAACATTGCTCTAATACAATTTGTAGGCACCTCAAACTGAAGGTAGAAAGAACTGAAGGTACAACAGCAAATGAACGAACACCAACAACATGAACTTTTATGTTATTTGTACCAACAAAATAAAGAGGCGGCTTAACCTATTTTGAGTCTATTATTATCTAAGTAATAATAGTTTCATTTGTAGCCATTTCTCCTTTATGACAAATAACTATTAGTAGACAAAACAATATTCCAAAAAACCATTTTGCAAAAAGAAAGTAGTCATAAATAAAATAGTCTAAAATAGCATTATGCCAAAACAAATATTATGAAAAAAAAAATTATGCCAAAGAAATAATAGGGGAAAAAATTAAGCGAAACATGGTATGCCAAAATATATTAGTAAAAAAACATTATGTCAAAGAAAGGGATCCCAATTATAATAAAGTAATTTAAAAATATATATTCTTTAATTAATACTTAACTTTATGTTATTTCAATTTAACATTGCGCTGTAATATTGTGTGGCTGTATTGTATACGACGCGCTTCTCGCCCAGAACGTTGCCAGGGCGAGAAGCGCGTCGGAGAAGAATGACCCCTACCGGGTCTTACTGAATTAATTCTACTATTAGTTCCGCGTCCCCGCCGGCGGGGGCGGTTTCTACCTGAAGGGCATTCTGTATTGGTGTGTGGCCTACACGCAATGGCAGCTTTAATCGCGACGGTGATCTCATCGTCCGGATCTGTGAGAGCGTGTCTAGGACGACGCTTGAATCGCGTAGTGGGATGCGGAAAGTAAATTGACGCTTTTCTCACCAGAAAGTTCGGGTGAGTAACGGCCGAATCGAAATATCGTTTAGACGCTTGACGCACGTACTCCTTAATGGAGGGGTCACCTCGAGGTCAATGTGGAGATTCCTATTGCGCACGTACCACGGACAGCCCGTGGCCTTGCGCATGAAACGATTTTGAATCACCTGAAGGGGACTCAAATTGGAACGAGCCGCATGAGCAAACACCGGAGACGCGTATGTCATTACGGGACGGACGCAAGCGGTATAAAGACGGACCTTACTACGTAGGGAGAGCTTCGACCGTTTGCAAAGGAGGGAGTGGAGCCGGCCTATAATGAACGCGGCGCGGTTGCGAACGTTTCGCAAGTGGTAGCGGAAACATAGCCTAGAGTCGAGAGTGACGCCTAAGTACTTGACGTTCATTAAATCCTTTGGCTAGTTAGAAACGCTAGTGCAGGAAAAGTTGAGAAGTTGGCTGCAAGTTAGCAAGCTGAAAGCGCAGTGCCGGCGACGACGTGCGCGGCGGCGGCGCGGTGGTCTCTGCACATACAAATCGATGTTTCACCCTTTATAATCCACTGTTTGAATAACTGTCCCTTGTCTACAGTTAAAATACTAAGCTTATTTATTACTCACCGATTGGATTCACGTTACATTAAACTTAGAAAATGCATGATTTCCAGAATAAAACTCAGTGCATTGCACTAATTCGAGAAATTAATAATGTGACCAATGTCATTGTTCAAAACAACGTAAACCGACCGTAAAATTACCTTTTTCATCGTGCAGGTACTTACTAAAATCGACAATCGACCTCACGAACCCCCACTCAACAGTTGACGGTAAGCTTATTTACCGGAGTCAAACTCACCTTGACAGTCGACGGTAAATATACTTACCAGTATTGAGGCGCGCGGTTTTTAAGTTTTTATTGGTATGGCAAGGTAGTATCGATTGTGATTTTATATTAGCTTGGTTCCTTTTAAACACTTCACCCTAGTATAAACGGATTCGCTCTACGAGAAAAGAAAAAAAGCACTTCAAAGTTCGCGGCTCGTTCGCGTGAATTTGTATCGTGTTCACAAGTTGGGGGATTTTATTTAAAAATGCCGTTATGTTTATAATTTTTACCAAATTGATCAAGATTAAATTCACCATCCTTTTGTGTAATAATAACAGATTTCTCATGTTGACGTGGGAAAATATGAATCAAAACCACAAGGAATTGGCGGGCGATGAAATGGCGATTTTTTTCAGCTCGGATTTATTTTGGATTTTATAAAGTGACTGTAGTATTTTTTGTAGTATTAAATTCTGTACAAATCTGGCTTGCTATTAAATCATAGCTTTAGCACTTTTCAAGTTATAGGCGTTTTTCGTGCATGCGATGACTCCCGTGGAATGCTTGCCACGCATGCTCGATACCCCCGGACTGTTGAGAGTATTTGACCTCGAGCGGCTCGACTGTTGAGTGGATCGTTGGTGTTAATAATATGCGGGTATATATATAGGGTCCGATTTCTTTGCAGCTGACTATACTCATGCTTTTCTATCTCTACATTCTGCGACGATGAGTCATCGCTACGGGTGCCTGTCGCCCGCCACCCCCTGTGGATCAAATCAATCCGCCTGATTTCATTCGGGGAGATTCACGTCCAAAACATGCACGGGATAATCACTTCCGAATTTCCATTGTCTACCCACTTTTGTATTTTAGTTTCTGCTTCATGGTCTTTCTCCATTTTTGAACCTACCCGAACTGACAACGGGAACGTGGGATCAATATACCGACTCAGTCAATCACTCAGTGTGACTCACTGAGTCAGACTCAGTACCCTGAGTATGAGTCTATTTTGTAGAGATAATGTAAAGTAAAGGTACCGTTTTGTAGTCTAAACGTAAAGCCGGGGGGGGGGACGTATATTGAGCTGTTGATGATTGATTGAAACGTAAAACTTGTGTACAACTTTTCAATTTTTCATTGAAACTGATATCAAAGTATTGCTGAATAATCTGAAATGGAATATACTTACTCCTAGAATAGGGTCTCTCTCTCTAATCAAGATTTTAAATCATTGGCGGAAAATAGAGAAAAGTGGCAATTACTCCAACGACAAGAGCATAGAATAGGGTAGTTGACTAAAAAAATCTTTTTAATAGGTACGCCGTGCCATTTAGATTACAATAGTACATTGTTATACGAGGGGTGAAAGTAACTTATTTAGCACCGAGACGGGGTTTGGGGCCTGAGCGTAGCGAGGGCCCTAATAGTTCGAGGCACCAAATAAGTCTTTAACCAGAGGTAAACACTGTGCTTTTCATTACGAATACAAGGAAATTAAAAATAAAAACACGAATTAGCTAAAGAAAAAATGAGTGACTTCCATATCTGAATCAGATGAACTCATTGTAAACAAAACCCTACAACTCGAGAAACAAATGATAATCGGATTGTTGCTTTCCCGCCTATTTTTTATTCTTTGCTGTGGCCGTGCCAGCCAGCTTTTGAACCATTATTTTTAATTTCCATTATTGAAAAATGTTAAATATTTTGCCCATTTCTATTTATTTTAAAGAAATAGTTGAATGTTAATTATCATAGTCATTTAAAAATATATATATTCTTTAATTAATACTTAACTTTATGTTATTTCAATTTAACATTGCGTTGTAATTGAGTGGCTGTATAGAAAGATGGATCATAGTTCAATAGAAATGTGAAATTAGAACCAGTTTATTTTTTTAATAATTTGCCAGAATGAATGAAAATGAATGACAGCTGTCAGTTGAAAGTGATTCTCCCTCCGGGCTGAAAAGTATTACTTTCAATCCGCTCCTCAGGCAACTTCCGAACTACTTTCAGGATAATGAAAAAAGTATTGTATATCTACGTATTTTTTCTTTTGTCCGGCAAAGAAAAAATTACGACAATACATCGCTTTTTTCGCGTGACATCACGTCCTGCTAGAAATTTTAGCAAGGAGTGACGTCAAAACCCCCTACTCGTGAACTTATCTACCTACGCTTTGCCTTTTTATTTATTTGATAAAGCAAAAATTACGTATTCAATATTTTTTGGTAATCTAACTATGTAACTGAGGGACTAAATAGAATCGATCTATTTTTACACAGGAACCCCTGTTTTTTGCGTCGGGGGTTAATAAATAATATCATTGGTTTAATACTGATATTGAATCAACAAAACTATCGTAATACCGTAAATGTAATCGCGTTTCGAATCACTGTCAGCCATATATTTTTTTTGCTTTTCTGATTGCTGACAGCGCTGAAAGTCTGATTCGGAATGCGCCCCATGACGCAATCCGTGACGGACATTTTTTTTCTTCTTCCTAACTAATGGCGACACATCTTATGTAGACGTATTTCGCCAGTGTCGAGTGATATTTGTAGGTTTAAGATATATATATATATATATCCTTGGATGATTGTTCGGAGAATTGGGCTCAGTAATGTGATTGTACAATTACTGAAGCCACCACAAGGCCTCTTGGCATCATCTAAAAATGTCAGCAAAGTGTAATGGCTGGTATACACGTATTAAGTTATCAAGTGGTTAACTAAATTTTAAACGACTTAATGCGTGTAAACAACGAATTTAGTAGTAATTTTTTACTAAATTCGTTGTTTACACGCATTAAGTCGCTTAAAATTTAGTAAAAATTTAACCACTTGACATCTATTATTATATTATATTTATAAGCGATTCAATTGTTCTATTAATGTTTATAGTCCAGAAACATTCACTGGATAATACACTATCGAAATTATACACTAAATACTTCAATAAACTAAAATAAAAAAATTAAAACGAAGACACGTCCGCCATCGTCAGATGCTGACAAAAGTTCCCCTTGGAACGGACATGAATTTATTATCGGGTCGCACATTTTTCCCTGCGCTCCGAGACGCGCTGAAATCGATTTTAGCGCACTCAAAGCACGTACAAATCCATTTTGACATTGATTTGAAAGTGAATTAAGCGCATATCAGAACGCGGCTTTTGTCTCTCTAACCCTGCGTTCCGAGACGCGCTGAAATCGATTAAAGCACCCGTAATCACGTACCGAATGTACCATACACGGGCGAAACCCATACATTTTTTTGCTTTTCAGATCGCTGACAGTGCTAAAAGTCTGATTCAGAATATTCAGAATGCGCCCAGAATAGTGTTCTTCTGTCTGTGGTCCCTGCGTTCCGAGACGAGCTGAAATCGCTTAAAACACCCGTAATCGCGTACCGAGCGTACCGTACGCGGGCGAAACACACATTTTCTTTGCTTTTTTGATCGCTGACAGCGCTGAAAGTCTGACTCGGAATGCGCCCTTACTGTCAGCAGGCAAACAAAACTCATACGTTTTTTTGCTTTTCTGATCGCTGACAGCGCTGAAAGTCTGATTCAGAATGCGCCCTCTGAAAAAAAAAGTGTGTATACTACGATTTTTATAAAGATGTACCAAAGTGACAGATGCAAACGGATTATTTTTCTTTTAATGTTGCCACCTATAGAAAAATAGTGTTGTTAATGATTCAATTCAAGTTATTCATTGTATCGATATGACTTGAGTCATTGATTTTTTTTTTAATAGCACTAATTGTACTTTGTGCCAGTGTTGAGTTATAAAAGGTAAGGAAACTATCATCGCGTATACGAAAAAAATAAGTCGGGTTAAGTACATATTATATCTCAATAAATCAAAATTACTCAGGTCAATTATTTCGTCTCCCTACTTCGCTCGCGATCGGTTGCACGAATATTTTCTCAGTTTTGCCCACGCTTGTTTCTGTTGTTATTTTCTGTTAAGTTTCCGTTGTTTCTTCCTTGTTACGTTATTCATTTGTTTGTTAAGTTTGTGCCTGCTTGTTGTTATTGTTGTTAAAACGCCACGCCATTTTTCAGACAAAACATGAAAGTATTTTACACTAGTAAAACTGCAATCTATAACAACAATAAAAACTGTAATTAACTAAGCATGCAAATAAGAACTTTATGTTTAAATATCAAACTTCAATAGGTAATCGAAACTCTGTTGTTGAACAATTAGTTTTGAGTGTTACAGTGTTGTTGAACAATCAAGTTCAATGAGCAAATTGATTCAATCACAAAATTGAACTATGGATCACTCAGGTACAACACTATTTTTAATTTGCGCAAAAGTGGCAACACTCTAAATGTCACTTTAGTACGTCTTTAAAAAAATCCGAGTATAGCACACAAGCACATGATATTTGAGAGGTTATAATTTTTATTGTGTGTTTTACACAGACGTGTTTTAGGCGTTTCAGTTAGAAAGAAATTCACGGCTGACTAAAAAAATGGGAAAAATTAAAAAACCAAAACCGCACCAAAATAAACCGAGCGCTCCTATACCCGTTTCCGATGAAGAGGAAGATATACCTTTCGATTCTAAAGAAAATGCAGTTCAAACGATATTGGATCAGTTACAGGTAGTACATTGTATTAGTAATAAAAATATTTTTAAGTTAATTCTTGGGTACTATACTGTACTACTATTTAAGTCACATTCTTAAACCTTCCTCCTATAAATATTACGATTTATTATTTTCTAGGCCGCAAATGTCGAAGAAAAGTACTGCGGTTTACAAACATTTGCGCTTATGATAGAGAGTCCAGCAAACATAGAGGAGTTTATAAACCGTGGAGTAATTAAAGTAGTGGCTCCCTTGCTCCTTGATCCAGCTAGTTCGGTCAGAAATGCTGCTGCGGGCTCTTTGAGAAACCTTTCTACTGTTAAAGCTAAAGTATGTGATGCAATGATGGAGCAGGATGTGTTTACACCATTGACAATGTTTTTCCATGAGGTTTGTATACACTTGCTTCTTTACCCTCTTGGTTTTATGTAATAAAAACTTATGCTATTGACTGTTTCCATGAGGTGTGTACCTATCTCGCTTCTTTTTTGTGTAATATAATACAAAACTTATATTCCAAATATGTCTATTTCAGCATGCTGAATCATGGACACCAGATATCAAGTCTAAAACAAATGATGATGATGTTGATACTATTATTCAGAATGTTAATTTATTGTTGAACTTATGTGAGAGCTCAGGTACCTAATTAACTTATTCAAAAACAATATTTAATTTTACTAAGTATGTAAGTATTTTACTATTTTGAATCTAATAATGAGAAAAACTCTTGCAATTTTCAGAACTGGCTATTAAATATCTCAGCCAGTCAAGAATATTGGATATCTTACCTAGATATATAGATATACCGAGCTTTGGGGAGAATATAGTTATAGCAGTTCTACAATGTCTTTTTGTAGTAGTTGAAGACAATGCACTTGCTATGGAGAAAGTAAAAACCAGTTGTGAACAACAGCTGCAAGCAGTCTTGGCTTTAGAAGGCAGTGACCCTTCAGTGTTACTGATGAAGACACTAGCTGCAGGCGTGACAATCAACACTTGTGGTGGCAACATTGCCTCACTATCATCTAATGTGATACATCAAATTACATCAATATTAGCCACAACTTTGGCAGTAGATCACAGACTTGTTTGTAATCAATTGTCAAGTAGTGTGCCGTTAGCTGATGGTGGTGGAAAAGTAGTGGCCCCTAAAGGCAAGGATGCACTAGTGCTGGAAAAGCAGCTAAAGGCAGTATCACAGATGCTGGATGCACAACAAAGTTCAATTGAGATTTTAGCTAATGTATGCTCTTGTGAAGGTAAGTAGTTTTTCTTATTTTATAGATCCTTTAATTAAAGCAAATAACTGGTGGTAATTAGCCTATCTAACTTGAGTAACAAAAACCTCCAACTGATGTATTTTTTATTACTGATTTAGACCAATTTAGTAATGACTGCAATTATATTATTTGCTGCAATTTCAAGTAATCTATTCAACTTTATTTTTAAATTGCTATTAGATATATTAAAAACCATATCCTCTCAGATAAACCATGCCTTTATTGCCATATATTGTTTTCACTAAGAAGTTATTTTATATTTTCAGATGGGAATGATTCTAATAGTGATGATGACTCATCAGCTAGTGAGGAATTTGGAGATGATGAGGTTCCTAATGACAGTGCTGTAAGCATGCAAGAAGACAAACTACCATTAGAAGTCATGGAAGCCCTGATATCACTAGATATATTTGACAAAGTCTGGGCAAGAACACAACTTCCAGCTGAAAATGTGATGATGATATTAAAAGAATATGAAGCATCAAAATCAATCCATAAAAAGTAAGTCTTTTTTTGATGCGTAACCAGCTTTTCTGTTTTAAAATATAAATCCCTTACTAAAACAAAATTGAATGGTTTCCAGACTACTAAACCTACAATCAGGTGCTCTCCTATGCATAAACAATATGATTTCATCATTACCAATAGATAACTTGGGTGGTGTAAATGGAGTGTACAAAATATGGGTGGATGCAGGGAAAATTGTGTTCAAGCAGAATTCAGACAACATGACCCTTCTTGAATCTGCCACAGCTGTCATGAGGGCTGCATTGGATAAGATAAAGTTTCGAGAGAATGGAAATACAAGTGGACATGATCTCTTCAATGAGTTATCCTTGTCTGATATTGAGGTAATTAAAAAAAGATTAAAGTCAAAGTCAAAATTATTTATTTCCGTAGGATGTTATTGCATCACTTAGATCCGCCATAATTTTTTTTTGGGTGAGTTCACTAACACAATGGCGGAATCTGTGGAGAAGAGCTAAAATGTGTATCTGTAACTATTACTTCTAGTTCAAGAGCGGACTACTTGAAAAATAAAAGGGGCGGTAATACAGTTTACCTGCAATGCTTTCCTTAAATGGCTTGAAATCCAATCTGGGGCTGGAAGTGTGGGCTAATGCTCAAACATGCAGTTTAGAAATCTCATCAAATGCTGTCCTAAAATTATTTATAGTTACAGATTTGAGCTGTAGAACCTGCCATTTGATCTTATCATTTTGTTTTTATGTTACTAGCTCTCAACCTATTTTGTAAATACATACTTATTGTTTCATATTCTGAATGATTTGACTTCATAAAAAGCCTTTTCCTTCTTGGTTCGAAAAAAAAATTGCATATCATACATACATACATAAAATCGCGCTTCTAATTCCAAGTAAGGTGAGCAGAGCTTCGTTTTAATTTAATACCTACTATGCATTTTTACAGATAATGCTCAGTGGGATCAGAGAATGTCAAGTACCAGAGATAAGATCAAATCTCATCCGTATGATTGGCATATTGGCCCTCCTATTGGTCAACACATTGACTGAGACTACATCCAATGTCATATGCACTATCACCGAATTCTTACTAGATCAGGCGCATAAAGAGAACGAGGTGTGGGTACTAGCTGAAGCTATTGATACCCTGATCGATCTTTATTCGGAAGATGAGACTGATGCGTTGGCAGCTAAAGTGAAGTTGGTGGATAAGTTGGCAATCTTAGCGCCTATTTTGAAAAACAAAGTAAGTGCTAGATAAATCATTAACCAGTCTCTTGCGAAGGTAAATCACAAAATTTTATGTTAAAGCCTGAAAGAGGCTTTCACACATTTAGTATTGTGTTTTATTCATTAGACAAAAATACCCTATGACATCTGCAGAATCATCCCATCGTAACATACGTCTTTTTTTTTCAGTCCCGTCAGCAGAAACATCTTCCAAAAGAATACAAAGTGCTAGTTTCCACTGCTACATCTAATTTACCAAGATTTATCAAATATAAGAGAGGACAAATTAGTAAGTTAAAATAGCCCTCTACTTATTTGTTGTATTTAGGGCTTATTATTCTTATACATAAGATTACTTTTTTACACTCATGTATTTAATTGTTATATAAAATTATTACGTAAGTATAATAAAATTTAAATAAACTTTAAATAAACGAAAATATTATTTTAAATAAGACACGCACACTTACACATAAAATAATTTATTATTGATCAACAATATCTAAAACTATTAAACTAAATCCCGAAGTTTATCTATTTACTGTATACTTCTAATAAATTATAGGAAACTTGTACCTACGTTTTATTTGCTATCGTGCGTTCAAATATTACTGCCGTTTATAAAAAGCAATTGTTATGCTTTGACAGAGTTAATCCTTAGGCCATTCCGGAGCTTTAAAACGCCCTATGTTTTAGTCAGAGGTTTAATAGGTTCGCAGGCGACGCGCTTCAGAAATCTGTGTTTTATGTATTATCAAAGTCAAAAGGCACACCCATCACTTGTCTCACTGTCAAATCACAATCAAATAACTACTCACACCCAAAACACCGCTCTAGTTCCTCCATGAATAGAATAATGAAATATTATGGCAGAAAATAAAACCTAGGCTATAAGATGCGAATTGTTTACACGTAAATATTTAAAAAATATGTATAAAACAGTAATACATGTTTTCTAGTTAGCACATTTGCAGTTACGATTTATATATGAGAAATCATAAAAAAAACAATAAAACAGAATATTAGATAGTTTTAACAATGAGTTATCCAAGTTCCGAATAAAGGCACTTTATATCATAATAAAATAGCTCTTGTAGTAATTGCATTTCCCGATTTAGATAAATATCCACCCACTAGGGTGGATTGAGATCCGATTTGGTATATTTTATCCATGTTGGCTAATATAACTTTCCACGTTTTTCCGATTTATCCAGTGATGTATCGTATTCATATTTATCTTATTTTACACATGAATATTCCCATTTACGGGTGAACCCGCATCGCCGTAATGACTTCGTCTCGGTTTTGGAATGGGGTTCGGAGTTCCGCCACCTGTATCGAATTTGCGCTTGATTTCAGAAAAGGACAATCGATGTTCTGGCGATGAGAAATCCTCTTCAAGTGCCGCGTTTAAGTTATTGATCTCCGATTCGATCTCTCTTCTCACTCGGTCGATTTCTATAAACTCTTTTTCTGTACTCGACATAGTATCGATGCTTTGCTTTCGTGACGAGTCCTCATAAAGCTTGCAAATTACTTTCTGAGGTTGATCGTTGCCATTCGGATCTGCGCTGTCCTTCTCATTAAGGTTAATGTCGTAGCTGACGTAAGATGTGTCCAGATTGTTGGTAAGACTTTTGCTTCTTTTCGTTGTAAGTTCGTGAAAGTCCTCTAAGTTTCCACGTCGAAGTCGAATGTCGTTTTCATTTACGCTGGAGTTTCTTCTATATTTTATTATGTCTACTTTAGGAAACGACACTGAGTCAAGAATACTTTCTTCGGAATCTCCAGCTTTTATAAAGTGCTCTGATAAATTGACTAACTGGTTTGTTTCTTTGTCTTTGGGCTCTGACGTTTGGTTTGAGACATGAATCACTTCTACGGTGTCTATACTAGGAATTGCAGTTTCAGAATCCGGTTTTGATTTCTCATTAACTTTAGCCTCTTCATCTTCAACGATCTTAAGTTCTATGTTCAAGTTCAGGTCCTCTTCTAATTCTAAGTCGCCATTTAGTTTCTTCTCTTCTATAGCACTTGTTTCCAAAGTTGAGTGTTCAGCACATGTCTGTAGTTCAGAGGTCTCGCTAGTAACCTGTAAATAATAATAATTGTGTGTGGTTAAAAAATAAATAGGTAAAAACGGGTATATAACATACGAGCTCGTTAGTTATACATTATGGGTGAGAAGGAAATCTTAATTTTAACTTCCTGCATGATGTCTCATGTCTTATTTAATTTTTAAATAATGTTACTACTGTGCTTTTATGGTTGCCTATACTATACTGAACAAAATTTTGGCTTTCAAAACAACAATTATGTACCAAGTTTATCAACTAAATACGAGACTAGATACCTATTCTGTCCTACCCCATTTTACCGCGGTAAAAAGTAGTTCAATTTCAATTTATTTATTATACTAAAATATACAAAATACATTGTCTACAGTTGGACCCAAAGCGACAATGCTAATAATACTGAATTATAAAAAATTATACCTTATTATATAAATCAATTCATTAATTAATTTGCACATTCTACTCAGTCTTTAAAAAAATAACAACAATAATAATTCTAATCACTCATTCGGATAAAAATGCAAACACAATTCATATTTTTTCTTAATACAAAATATCCGTGATAAATAAATTAATTGTTTGATTTCTTACTAACATCTAACAGCAAATAAAAGGTGTAATCTATTTATATATTAATAATCCAATTAAAATTAACAAATTACAACTATTTTAATACCTATGTACGAGTCGAATATCCTAACGTGGCCCTAGTGAACTCCGTCAGTGTGCAATGAAATAAATCAATGCCCTCTTTACCAATTTCGCTAAGCAAATACACGGCTACAGACAACGGGGCGTATTTTAGTAAATTAGTCCTGCTTTTAGGCACTCTAAGCCCTTCATGTCGCGGTCCACGTCTTAATCTTATATTAGGAACGCAAATCCCTATTGCTTGTAAAATTTGCGGGTTATCCAATTGCCCACGGAAAACCTTAAAAACATACGAGGCGAGGGCTAATTTCCTTCTAACTTCTACTCTAAAATACCCTATCATTCCTAGCAAAAATTTTGTGTGATATAATATTACTGGGTACGATGGATAGATCTCATAAACTTATTTTGTATTTTCTCTGTCATTAATATATATTATTTTGTTTCGTAAGGGTTCCATACCATTGATCCGCTCTCTAATTGGCTCTCTCTAGTTAATCACTCACCGGCCCGACGAGCTATTTCTATGCAACGAAAACCAGGAAACATACAACGCGTTTTATAATATTCGTATTACTGGACTCTTCGTCTTACTGAAATGTCAGCTGCTCCTGGCGGTAGGGGCGCCTTCTTCTTCTTCCGCCGAGACGCTCGTACAGGAGGTACTGGAGGCTCGTCGAACGGGTTGGTGCTCTCCACGCTCAGTCGAGACCCCGACATCTCGCTCCGAGCCATCCGCGGCGTGCTGGCAACACGAACAACATACAGGGAAATTCTTCACATTACACACACAACACATCGCCATCCACACGCATAAATAAAAACACATATTTAAATTCGTAAAGTATACGACTAAAATAACAGAGACTAAAACGAATAAAAGGCGTATTAAGTGATGCAATGTTGTCGTGCAACTAATGAGTGACAACGACTGAATACCCGCGAGGTAAATACTAATAATATAAACTGGGAATGTTGGAAATATTAGCTTATAAACAATAACAGGAATAAAATACGTAAAATGTATCACTCGCAATAGCGAGGATAAGACTGAATTGAAATCAGTCTGTTTTGGTTGTTCGTTACAGCAGCGTTGATGATACGGCATTTTTTGTTCGCCTCAACTACTATTGTTATCAGATAAAGCAGTAATAAAAGATAACGCGTTACAGTAGGGTTCTGGCCTTTCGGTTATAAATAGCGTATAATAACAGTATAGAACACTCCTTAAACCTCGTTTACAAAATTCGAAACTAAAGACACAAGAGTGTTTGTTTAGCACATGTTTAAGAACGGATGACATCATACACTGGTGTTTGATTATGCAAGAAGCGCCGAGTCTACTATCCGCTAATTTTGCGCAGGAAGCGGATCTTAGTCGTCTCCGTGTTATTCTTATCATTTAGGTATAGCCTGTGGTGGGTGGCATGGATAATGGTTAGTTTAAACCAACATCATTAGAGCCAGATTCATGTTTTACAAGTCTGCTCCATAAATCTAAATTTATATGAGTATTGCGCCACAGCTAAGATTGGTTTGTTATGTGGCAATGAAAATCACTGAAACTATACAGATTCCTATTGAATCAGTAAATGTTGCGTGCGATAGGTTCAAATATTTTAATTTTATCTATGCGCATGTTAGAATTTTTTCCAAACAGTGAAAATTGTTGAGTTTTAAAATTATTAATACAATTTAGAGGGTCGCTTTATGAACTTCAAGTAAGGCGAGGATGCTTGCTGGTGAAATTATTTTCACGATTCACTGATCGCGGCATTAAGATTTGTAAGATTAACCAATGTTCAACACTATTTGGTATGGTATTAATGGTAAGTATAATTCCTTTCGAGTAAAATAATGCTGAACGAGGGAGTGTCTTTGCTTTAAATGGGCACACTCGTGCACCAAGCAACTTCGACGATGTAATGTTCTGTTTTCTAATTATAAAAATGTATAGTAAATTACTTTCCTATGTTAAGTCACTGAACGCAATTTATACTCGTCCCCTCCACTTCGTCCAGCGTTTTTTTTTTCAAGTGAAAGGACCAATCTATGTGGATGATTTACCTGAGCGAGGAGACTTCCTGTTGACTAGTGCTGCGCAGACGCTCCTGGAACCTTGACCGCGGGAGGGGTGTCACAGAGCCTCCGTACACGTAACGGTCGGTGCCTATGGTGCTTCTAGATGGTGACGTTTGTTGCGAATCTGTAGACATTTTACTCAATTGTGTACTTTCAAAGTTCACGGTCTAAAATTAATTTTGGTTTCACAGCCGTTCGTAACCATTCTATTGTTATAGCATTTATGAGACATTTTACGGGCTTACCGCGATAATATTTTTGTTGAGACCCGATATTAAAATGCCTCTAAATGTCCCCGTAAAATGTCTCATAAATGTTATGATAATGACCGCGAAAGTTTTTGTTTTCTTTAATATTGCCATCCAAAATTTTATTTTCCTTGTCAGACCCTTTGCTCTACTTTACATACTATTACTATACAATATAAAAAATGTACAAATTAAATTCCTTTGTTGTCTGAAATCAAATGTATTTATTCACAAAACCGGAGCTTACACAGCTCTTTAGCTTATAATGCTTTATAGCTTATAACATAATGCTTATCTTATCTTACTTAGCCTATGCTGTCCTACTGTTGGGCAAAGGCCTCTCTCTTTTTTCTTTCCACCCTTTTTTGTCTAAAGCATCGCGAAGCCAGGTCTTGGAATTTTTTTTTTAGCTAATCCTGTCGCTTCCACCGAGGTCTGTCGTCGCCTGTTAGTTGGGGGTTTCCAGCAAGTGGTCAACTTAGCCCACAGGATGTCAGGCATGCGAGCGACGTGGCCGGCCCAGTCCCACTGGCCGCAGTATGAGCAACGTAAGCCACTTGTGTTTTGGAGCGCAGTACCGTATTTCTGACTCTGTCAATCAGTTTAAACCCCAGCATACTGCGCTCCATGGCTCGCTGGCAAACCTTGAGTCTGGATCTTTGTGCTTCCGTCAAGGACCTAGTCTGTGCTCCATACGTGAGGATTGGGAGAATGCACATGTCCATGACCTTACGTTTTAGTGACAGTGGAAGGTCACTTTTGATGTAGTCTTTCATGGACCAGTAGCTTTTTCCAGGCATTTTCGGTGCGTCTGGAAACTTCTTTTTTGTCTTGTCTTGCCTGGAAGGAGACCAGTTGTCCCAGATATATATTATACTCATGGGGACATATTCCATTCTCCCATTATCCACAATCACCGCATATTTCGAGCTATTGTCATAAGCTTGGTCTTTGACAAGTTCATCATCAATCCAGCCTCAAGGCTCGCCATGCCCAGGTCCTGAAGTATTGCTGCAGTTTCCAGGCCTTGGAAGCGAAGAGTACAATATCATCCGCAAAGCGCAGATTTGTCAGCCTTGTTCCATCGATTTCGATCCCCTGCTCTTTCCATACGTCTGCTAACTTAAATGTCTCCTCAAGAGCGCTTGTAAAAGTTTGGGAGATAGAGGATCGCCCTGTTTGACGCCCTTTTGGATCATGAATGATGGTCCCGGATAATCCAATTTGATGACAGCAGAAAATAATACTACTATTTAGTATAATGTGTGCTTCAAAACTGGCTACGGCCTCACAATCTAGTCCTCATCTAGTCTCTGTCAAAATCCACGGCAGGGACCGCATCAAGTTTATTTGCTCTTTTTCCAATATTTGAATAAAGAACAAATACAAATTAAAACAAATCATGCAGCCAGCATCAAAATACATGCCAACATGCAGACCATCGTCGCCCGATGCTACAGTACCTACCACGGAATATAATACCTACCCATTTCAGATACCTTTCATGAAATATTTTCCCAACTGTTGAGAGGGCAAGTCATTAACTCGCATCCTTTCCACATGAGATTTTTATACCAGATCGAATTATTAAAATTATTATTTGTTTTTATTAAAGACCTTTATGATGGGTAATCGCTTGGTCTTTGGAGATCATGTGAAAAGACAGATGGAAATTGTGGTACCTACCAGTGCACAATCTACAATATACACTGCGCTGCAGCAAGCACAATTAAACGAATACCTGTTTTTATATTTTGTTTCAGGAATTAATACGCACCACTTATTGAAACAATAAAAATATAATTTCTTGCAATACCTTAGTTACTGTTCTGTTTCAACAATTTAGTCAATAACGCGTCAAGACCAAACTTATTTATTTGTAGCCTAGTGAGTTCGAAAAAAGGCCACGCTCTGTTTGCTGATACATATTTGATGGTTTCATGTCGTCCGTCTTACCATTTAGGGCAGTGTGGGTAGTTAGGAAGTTGTTGAGGCTAAAGTGTTATTAGATCACCAATTTCTATGTTTGGTGTACAGTTCTATTATGTTTCACAGTATTTGGTAAGAACTTATTGAGTTAGGATAATTTAAATCTTAAAGGACTTTCGTTTGTACCTATACACTTAAGTACTGAATTTTATGATCATACTTACATTGCATGGCTCTTCGGTAAACAATGGGACTGCTATCTCCATTCATTTCGCAGTGCTTATTAACACCATTCTGTTGTTGCGCAGGCGGCTCTCGCTTCTTCCCTTTCTTCATAAAAGATCGAAATGCCCTGGAAACCATTCAAAGTTAACGATGTCAAAGTAATTTTTTTTTTATTCGAATTAAGATTTTTACTAATCATTTTTCGACGTCAAAGCTGACTAAAGTGACTAATTCGAATTACATTGCTGTGTTGGTTCGCTCTAGGATGAACTAGAAAGTCTGCAACTGCAACAACTAACTGGTGATGGTGGCCTGGTGGTTAGCTTCAGATATTTAGAAAAATGCAATCGACGTTAAGTATTTCCCAATGGTTACTCTTTTACTGAAATATGTGGTCTTACTTTTTTCTTCTTTTGTGTCTATTTAGTGATTGTGATATCTGTTTGTTAGTAATGGTTGCAGACTTGTACAGATTATGGAATGCCATGAAATTGATGAATTTGTTTATCTACGTGTATAGGTAACTAAAGAAAGAAAGAACGAAAGAAACATTTATTATTTTTACGCCACAACACAAACATAGAATGCATATAATGGTAATCATTACGAGGAGGGATCAAAAAGTAGTGAAAACGACATACTCCTTGGTAAGAAAAAAAAAATACTGGCAGGCATAGCTCAGATACATATTTGTAATATTAATAAAGAAAAAAATCTTCGATTCTCTTTTGTTTTTTTCTGAATGTAGTCATTTGTTTGCTTCGTGTCGGAACGTGTTCTCGAAAATGGAGAAAAACGAAGTGCGAGCCGATATTAAATACCTCTGTTTAAAAAAGTTAACGACTCAAGAGATTCATTGCGATTTGGAGGCAACATTAGGAGAGTCTGCTCCGCCGTATTCTACTGTCGCAAGGTGGGCTTCTCAATTTCGAGTAGAGAGAATGAGCACGGAAGACGAACATCGTTGCGGCCGTCCATCGACGTCAGTCACCCAAGAAAATGTTGCGAAAGTCGAGAAAATTGTATTGAGCGATCGAAGAGTTACCATCCGATACTTAATTCAAGAAACGGGCATTTCATATGGAAGTATTCAATCCATATTGAAACAATCTTTGAATATGAGAAAAGTTTCCGCAAGATGGGTGCCGAGAATGTTAACCGACAGTCAGAAACAAAATCGACTTGACATTTCGAAGAAATTGTTGGACAAGTTTCAAGAAGATTCTGAGAACTTTTTGTCTCGTTTCGTAACAATGGACGAAACATGGGTCCATAATTTTGATCCTGAGACAAAACAGCAATCTTCGCAATGGAAACGGCCATCATCACCGACCCCGAAGAAGTTTCGTGCCGTGGCATCGGCTGGCAAGGTTATGGCCTCAGTATTTTGGGACTCAGAAGGGATATTGTTGATTGATTACCTGGAGCGTGGAACCACTATTACAGGCCAATATTATGCAGCTTTAATTCCCAAGTTGAGGAATGCCATCAAAGAGAAAAGGAGAGGGAAACTTCGAAGGGGCGTGCTGTTTCATCACGACAACGCACCCGCGCACAGGTCGGCAGTTGCGATGGCTGCCATTCAGCAAGCTGGCTTCGAATTGGTTGACCGACCACCCCTCTTATTCACCAGATCTGGCGCCTAGCGATTTTTATCTGTTCCCCAAATTGAAAGAATACTTAAGGGGAAATAGGCACGAAGACGATAACGAGGTGATAGATGCCGTGGAGAGCTTTTTGCAGGACCAAGACAAAACTTTTTTTTTAAAGGGATTGAAGCCTTGGAAAAGCGCTGGACTCGGTGTGTAGAGAGACTCGGAGACTATGTAGAAAAATAAATTATTAAGTTATCAATAGTCATTATCTATTTCATTCTCACTACTTTTTGATCCCTCCTCGTAGTGCTACTGGAATGTGCCGCGACGACGTCAAAATAAAAAGACCGCACTCAGCTTATGCCGCGATCGTGAAGACCGCGACGCTGGTATTCTGTGGGCCCCCTTGTGGTGAGTGTAGAGGGCGATAAAATCAATAATAAAATATACACATATCATATATAATTATATATATACAACTAGTAGTAGTAGTAGTGTTTAACAGAGGAAAGTTTTTTTTATCACTATACTAATTAATTCTATTTGGAATCCTTTATTGGTATCGTATCGAACCGACACTAATCATAAAGCTTGTTTAGCACACATGTCTCGAAGAAATTTATCTGTTTACAATTAGTTAATGTGTCAGCATGTGCTCTAACATGGACGACTAACTCTACGTATACCTATTATGTACTTATTAGTCTTATTACTTGTTGCTGTTTTGCTCGTGCAATTGTCACACACAAAAAATAAATTGATGGCTTCTGTATTGTGTTGAAGTACATCTAAGACCTCTATCATAATATTAGTTGAATTGATGAGCGATTAGAGGAGGACACTCTTATTGATCTTTTTTACACTGGTTTCCTTTCTGATACATAAATGTCAATAACTTTGCCGTCTGGTGCAATTTCACTACTCAATTAAACGGATATCATAATTAAGTCTGTGCTGTGTATTAGTGTAGGTATATATTTATATTTTATTAAGTGATGGGCTTACTCTTGACCACAATCAGGTTCGCGAGGGACGAGATGTGGTAGATGATGGAACGAGTTCGCCCAGAAGGTGCCTGTTCACTCTAACTTTGAAAATACTTGGGTTATAAGTACCTACTCGGAAAAACAGAAGCAGGCAAAGTATTCCACTCCTTGGCCGTGCGCATACAGGACAATCGGGAGTGATAATATCCGTTATTTTTCAGTTTTGATGGCATTTCCAAAAATATGAATGGGATACCTGACATCCTGGTATTATACCTTGCTTTATAAGGTCGAGTTATACGAGTATTTTGCATGTGACATTTTATATGTACGACTACAATTTGGCTGACGGATGTGTTTAGGCGTGCAAGTCGCAACTCTGACAAAAGTAATGGGAATTTAGTGCACTTGAGTCTTGATTCCACTTGAGTGGCCGCTATTGTGCCGTGACGGGCAGTCATTGCACGCCTGCCGAGGCTCACTTAGGACACTGCCCCGAGTTTGGCTCCAACATATTCCTAAAGTGCCCTTAGTTGGATTTTAGTAAATATTTGTTCTAAAAATGAGCCATTTCTTCGGTCACATGAACAAATTATGGCTCCTTTATTATCAGTTCATCTACTTGAGTCTCGACGAAGTGGAAGGGACGTGTTTAAAATGTGTACAGTGGCCTTATACGAAAGTACCTTACCCTTTTTCTTAGATTATAAGTATTATAAATAGGAAATAGAAACATTATATCGTCTAAGGTGCTTTGGTGCGAGACTGCCCATTATAAAGCATACACACATCTTCGTCCAGCGTTCTTTTACGCGAGATTCGTCGTTAGGTAGTATGTAGAGTTCTGTGAAATATTATACCTATAGATAGACTTCTTGCAATCTTATCTCAAATGTAACTTTCTGATTGGAAAACTTTACAACTAAGTACTAAACGTTCGCGATCGTCTGAACATTCCTTGTTAATAAACAAAATGACGGTCACGTTAACTATTAGGTCGTTAAGATAAACCAAGGTCTTGACTTGACTATCAATCTGTGCTGCACGCGGTCAATAAAATGCAAGTAGGTATCATTAAAATATCATATAAAATATGACGTCGCGCATACATACGGCCTGAAACTTCACGTCATATCAACTTCTTCTTCAGACAGTCTCGTCTTGGCCCAGAATTTTGTTACGAGGATTACATTTTCAGTAGCCATCATTAGATCTTCTTAGGTGCAGTTATTCGGACACGCAGGGCAAGACTCCAGTGCTCCATCGTTTAGGGAACATCACCACATCACCACACTTGCACTCAAAGTTAAAACCATCGGAGAATGTTTCCTTTGCTAGACTTCCAGGTGCTATTAAACTCGGGGGCGGATTCTCACACAGCGGGGCGCAAGGGCTTGGCAGATCGACAGTCACTCGCTACAACCTGCAGCATCTCTCCTTAAACATCATCACATTTCATAATGGTTTTTTGACTTTTGGTAACTGGAAAGTGGGATGCCGGGTTTCGTGTAGCATTTTGGTCTTTTGAAGATGCAGCATTTTTACCAGGTTTAGAATATTACAATATTAGATATCTAATACTTTAAACGAGCAATTCTTGTGTAGGTATATGTCGTGGCCAAATCGTAGAAACGCCCACATCATGAAATGCTCGAGAATTTCATGAAATGGTCTCATTTCATGATGTGGGCAACTAAATTTGACCAGATCAGTGGACATTTCACGATTTTATCATCCACGATTGGCCATATCGCGAAAATAGGGCGTCCATGAAATATTTAATAAAAATCAAAAATATGTTTGGAACTTATTGTTCTTTAAGTAACAACATAAACAAAGCGCTCTTTATCGGAAATTAATGTAACCATTTTACGATATGATCAAATAATCTTGATGCGTTTTTAGTTGAACATATCGACAAACGATTTCTTATCATTGATCAGGCCAAGGCAGATCATGATGTGGCCAATGGACAGTGAAAAGTTTCATGAAATGCGACAATTTCATTAAATTCTCAAGCATTTCATGATGTGGGCAATTCTACGACATGGCCGCGACATACAAGAATCTCGGAAACGGCTGCAAAGATTTCGATGAAATTTAGTATAAGGGAGGTCTTGGGGGCGATAAATCGATCTAGCTAGGTTTCATTCTTAGTGAAACGGGTTTTCCCTGTATTTTCAGGCATTAAAATATTGCTACCAGCCAGCCAGTTAATTTCGAACTTCGATAACGTAACATTAGCTCAGTCGGGAAACCGCGTGACTTCGAATGCATTGGTCTTGAGTTCGAATCTTTAAGTAAGTAGTTTTTTATTTATTACTTACTTTTAATTTTTCATTTAGTTCTTTATAAAAATATAACAGTAATCGGAATTTCTATATATTTTTTGTTAGACTGAAAGTTCACTAACAGATGGCACTTTAACTCGTATAGTGATGTGTTTTTTTTTACTCACTATGAAAAAAATAAGGGTTACAAGTTAAAGAAATGGATGTTACACGAGCAAAGCTCGGTCGCCCAGGTACTGTTTTACGTTATTTCGATACAGCGGCATTTCAGTGCGTTTGGGCCGTAGGCAGGCAAGTCATGCTGCAGACCTTAATGCCACCTAACTCAAAAATAAATTAAGATATTTTATAGTGGTCATGCAGTTTCTGAACCTGTATAAAAAACAATGCATCATTAAGTTCCAACACCGACTGATAAATCACCATATGATGACATCAGCTTTAACAGCCTTTTCTTATTGGAATATGTATTTTCCTGCTGCGATGATTACCCATGCGTCCCTGTCGAGCTTCTTGTTCGTCATAAAACAGCTCATAATTGTATTTCTTTACTGAAATCCACTAACTCGAGACGACGACTATATCCAAAATTTAGAACTCAGTCGACTACAGGCGATGGTCTTTATGTGCAGTCTTTGAATTTCTCCACAAGTTATGCAGTTTTTATCCTGCATTGCATCGTAGCCTATATTGGATAAACGTGCCTACCTACATTTTTAACTAGGTAACCTAACTATAATTTAGTTACTTAAGGTTAAACGAGGTATAAATAATACATAATTATAAATACGAGAGTTTGTTGGTTTGTCTTTTACTGGACAATAATGGATCGCCCTGAATTACAAAATGGCTGCTTCTCAAAATGTCCACTTTTTACATAAGGTTTTGTGGGCTGGAGAGTGACAGCAGGGAGAAATAACTTATTCCCGCGGGAAAAAATAAAACAAGGCAGGCGAAAACGCGGAGGATAGAGCTAGTATTTATAAAACATAATAATAATTTTAAACGTATGTTTTTGTCCACTAAACTTTGTTCCTATGCACTTAGTGAGTCCTTCAAGGTCGCAGCCTTCGTAAGGTATAAACTGACGTGTTAATGGATGGATGCAGTTCTAACTGGCTTCTGACCCATTATATTTACTGTGTGGCCCACTTACACGCGAAGAAGTTGTTTAATACGAATTTCGCTATACAGAGATGATTCTGCTCATCCTCAGATTATTATTTTATTGCTAGTATTATTCCCTTAGCAAATAAAATGTACTATAAAAGAAATATTTTTTAGTTAGAAGGGTATTTTTTGAAATTGTACCATTCGCAAAAACTAAATATTCGTTCATTGTTTCATAAACTGTAGTTGATTTTGCGTTCGGCAGTAATTTATGTGCATAATATTATAAGGACTTAATGAGAATGAGACATGGAATAATACTTAATTGTTTGTGTTGCAGAGGTGTTGGTTCTTGACTTCTGAACTTGATGAACTTTGTTCATCCTTGTCTTGTGAGTACCTATATACTACCACAATGTCCGCAGACATTACCTACATAAGCACTTATTGCACAATCGATTAATTGGCAGTCTTTATTCTAATATATTGTTGTCGTAGTTCATATTGTATTATCTACAGTACAGTAGGCACTGTTTAATTACAAAGAACTGTTGAGTCCAACGCTTTTGTTGCAAAATAGCCTTTAATTCTCGGTAATCTATCTTCTTTCTTATAGTGGCACTCCATTACTGGAGGTTTGCCGACAGCTTCCAGAATTTCCCTTTGGTCTCTCGCCTTTTGGAACAACTCTTCCACACTGGTAATCCCGGTCCACTCTTAAATGTTTTGAAGTCAAGATTTCCTAGATCTTCCAACACGTCTATAGACCATAATTTTTACGTGTAAAATTCGTAACCAACATAATATACTTACTTACCTATTTAGTAAAATTAAACTTATAAGTAATAGGCTAGATGCCTATTACTTTACTGAGTAGTAAATATTTATTTACAATAATAAGTAGGTATAAAAAGCAACTGGTGAGTCTCTACTCTAGTCGTATGGCCTAACTAAATATATCCGTGTTTGTCTCATCTGAAAAACTATATTGTTGTAATGTAATTAAATAAAGCCGTGATCCTGCAATGCAATGTTTGGCTGCCGGCCAAGACACGACCGAGGAACTTTGAAGTGTGCACAGCGTTCCCATTACGTCAGCTCGCTTTATTTTATTTTGGTGTAATTTTAAAGCTCATTTTATTATGTCTATAACACTAAATAAAGTAACGCTTCGATTTAAAAATGGAGCTGGATTTCTCTTTGTATTGAAATGGACTGTCTCCAAGTTAACACGTTTTAAGATCAAACTGAAACAAAAATTTAGGCTGATTTCTTTCGTGTCGGTAGAGAGAAGTAGGAGTTTATGTTTATTTAGTAGAAAAGTTTCTTTGTATGAAACAGTTCAATACAATGAAAAGTAGACGGACTTATTAAAATCGAAACTAACGCATATAACAAAGAAATTACCGATTAATCAGCACAATGTGCCGGATTCCTCAAGTGGGCCATAATAACAGAAATTGCAAGCAGCTGTATTACGGTTAGGTACTCTTGTCGGTCAATAACACTACTACAGTTTGGAAAGTGGTTGCTTTGCACTTTATTACACAAGTATTTTCAGTTTTTGAAAAATGAAAAAAATACAAAACCAAAACAGTAGACCTACCTTCTTATAAATTATGAATTCATGTAATTGGTATTCGACTACAGAAAAATTATACCTTACCAATGCAATGATTTACACTGTCCCCAAACTGTCCCCCTTTACTTCTCTTAATATTATTAACAAAATCAGTTCAAAATAATTTATTAATGTATAAAATCTGAACACATGTAATACTTTTTTGGGAGACATTAGTTCCGTTATTGAGATTCCCGAATGGTTATATTTATATATCTAATTAATAAAAAAAATATATTTAGAAGATTTCTAAATTAAATTTCAATCGAAACGTAAAATAAAGAAATTGAAGAAATTCATTTTAGTAAAGCTTGTCTGATAAAGTTCTGATTTAGTACTTACTTAGGTATTTATTGTTGATAACGAATTCGGGGAAGACCATGTAGATACTCGTACAAATAGGCAACAAAATTATTTTTGGATAGATTTATAGCATATTTTCTACATCATCCAATCATTGGATTCCAATATGTAGAGACAGGCGGAATCGCATATCCTAACAAGTGACGTCATTAATAATACCAATCAATCATCTATCATTACATCAATCACTTTGATAATTAAATAAATGTATTGATAAACACACTATGGTAATTCCTGATAGTACTTCACGAATATTGTCTTGTTATGTGTATAAGTAGTTAGCTGAATTTATAACATTTATGACATTCATATTTACATAATCTACTTAAGGGCTTTTTGCCAGCTAAATTATCTCCCTGCTATTTCATCAGTCTTCTACTGCATCCGCGAGTTTCAATTGATTTCCGATTTTCAAACTACAAACGCAAACATGTAAAATTTCAATCACGTATTTATTTGTTCATGACATACATATTCAAACCAACTTACAAGTGCAAAGTGACTTCAATGCTATAAATGTCGAATGACGTGACGACATTGTATTATACAAGCCCTACACTTTGATAACGTTGGGTAAACAAGAGACACCACCAATAATACACTGTGAAAAATTAAAATTTATATGTAGACAGAAATTAGAAATTCGTTTGTTATTCGCAGTGTTTAATATCATTCACCTCTGGATATAAATTTTTCCTCAATAAAACTGCGAGTTAGGTATTCTGAAGCAAGGTTAAATGGTTTCTTATTAATTATGCGATGGATGATTCATCATCATATTAATTCCAGCAGCGGCAGTATGAAATCTCAAGTATGCTGGAGGGGATAACTAGGTTTTGTGTATCTGCGGTAAACATGGCGTGGCTGAGTAACCTGCTGCAATATGGTAAGCACAGTAGACATGACACCGGGATAAAATTTCATGATAGTGGATAGAGGATGTTATAAATAAGGAATGGAAAATGGATATAGGTAAAATAAACGCTGATATTTTTTTCAAGTAGGCAAGTAATTACTTTAGTTAGTGAGATCAGAAAGCAGATTAAGGAAAATCTTCAACTGGAGAGTATAAAGAGGATGTCACTCAATATTTCTCATAATAATATCGTATGTAAGGTAAGTACCTACGTATTTATTACCACTTGAACAACGTATCGCTGACGCAGCTGTTTAGTGTATGGCAATTGTAATGTTACAGTATAATATTTAGAGTCGAATGTGAAATCAATAAAAAAACATTCACAGTGTGTTTTGATTAATTTGTAACACAGAAACTCCGATCGATTTCCGATTAGATTATAAAAAAAAAGCCTGAACAATTCTAATTAATGTTCTAATTCTAAAGAATTACATTGACATTACATCAGGTAGGTACTCACCATGAGTTCTTCAGATCCTTGATGCCAGAGAAGTTGATGCTGTTAGAGCGGGTCAGCTGCCGGCCCAGCGTCCAGAACCTGATCTTGTTATGATGATCATTCTCGTGGAAGGGGTTCAGGTGCTCCGGATAATCGTTGATGGAGAAGGATTTACGTGAAGGCGCTGCCGCAGTCATGTTTGCAGTTTACATCCAAGAAACTAATTTTACATAATAGATACACAGCAGTCGAGCACTCGGTACTTTATCTGTTATCACACTGGTGAGTTATCGCGTTGATAGCGCGTTGTATCGTTTTATCGCGAGATAATTGCGGTTGGTTTGTTTTTGGAGCGGGCGCGAGGCGTTGAGCGTCGCGGCGCTCGGCGTCGTGGACGGAGGCACACTGGTGGCGCGACCACCTCATTCGCTGCCGCTATCGCATCATTGTCGTCGCGACACTCGAAACACCTACTAGTGTTTTCAAAATACGGGGGGATCTGGATTAATCACCAGCCCACAATTTTTTTTATAATTTAGTAAGTACCTATGCTTAATTACAGATATACACTAAAGTTTCTCCCGGACGTTCCACGCGCGCGCATTGATGGGATCTTGTTGCAACCTTGTTCACCGGGGTAGTCAATTAACTACAACAACAGCAAGACGATGTTCCGCTGCACTTGATTAACTTTTTAATTACGCTACACTATCAAATTGCATACCACAATTAACAGTTATGCGGCTTGTTACGGTACTACCACTCCACCATTACCACCATTAAATGTCTGAGAATTTTCTACGAGACGTGAATAACGTTTTGAGCAAGAATAGTGTATATTGTAGCAATAGTTTACGACATGTGTTTTACGGTAAACGGCAAAATTGTATTTGCTTATCGTCATCTATAGACGTGTCACCCGCCAAAAGGCGAAGGTCGTGTAAACTTCGGAAAATATATCTTATTAGAAGTTGGGTGCTAACTATGATGCGTTTGCGTAATAGTTGTAGACATATTCAACACAATGCATGCTGGTATTGCTTATTGCTCAACCCTCGCTCAAACGACATTGCATGACTAGACACTATTAGATTTATTCCTTCCCTAGACTCCCATTTCTATCAATGCCCGCATGCCTATCCAAAACCACGCAGAGAATAATTATATTGTGTCGTTGAAATTCTTCGAGATCTTTCGAGCACAATGCAGCTGCGTTTTATATTTTTAGCAAAATATCATTGTTTTTAGCAACGTTAAAATCTCTTTTATGTACTGTATTTCAGAAAGAGTATATGTTATGTAATCTTGCAAGCTTAGAGTATTTGGTTAGCGTCGCACGAGGCCAACAGAACGGACCCCTCGCCGAACACCAAAATACCACCACCACAACCACCACTAATGGCCTACACGCCTTGCTTTATCGATCCATTACACCTACCAGCCAGCAACTAGATATCACAACAACTAAGTTTATTCGCCTTGGCTTGGCTTTATGCCTTTTGTGAGAGAATATATAATTTTTTGTATTCATTACAATCCACACTAATTATATACACTTTATTGATCGCTGTGGAACTTCCAGAAATGCGTGTGGTTCAGACAACCATTACAGAGATTCTGTCTAAACAATATAGGTTTTCGCAGTTGTATTAATAATTATCTTTTTTTCCACTATAATAAGTACGGTTTTATAAATCTATTTTCAGATTTATTATTCATCATAACTGAGCCACATATCTACTTAGATAAGTGTTAGTAAGAAGGCTTTAGAATTGGCGAAGTGCCTGATAATAAACGCAGTGTTAGTCATCGTTTTCTTTTGTTCTTTGAACAGCTACTATTATTTAGGACAAAGGTTTATTAACTGATGCACTTTAGATATGCATGCATACACACAGACTTATTATGTAAATGTAAGCTCTATCTATAATATAAAAATGAATCGCAAAATGTGTTGGTAAGCGCATAACTCAACAACGCCTGGACCAATTTGGCCAAATCTTTTTTTAAAATGTTCGTTGAAGTTCAAGGATGGTTTTTACGGGGGTGTAGGGTAGGTGTAGGGTAGGTGTAGGTTAGGTGTAGGTTAGGTGTAGGTTAGGTGTAGGTTAGGTGTAGGGTAGGTGTAGGGTAGGTGTAGGGTAGGTGTAGGGTAGGTGTAGGGTAGGTGTAGGGTAGGTGTAGGGTAGGTGTAGGGTAGGTGTAGGGAAAAATGGCAGGACAACGTCTGCGGGGTCAGCTAGTAATATAATAAAAATGAATTGCTGTTCGTTAGTGTCGCTAAAACTCGAGAACGGCTGAACCGATTTGGCTAATTTTAGTCTTGAAATATTCGTGGAAGTCCAGGGAAGGTTTAAACGGTGAGAAAATATGGGTAGGGTAGGTGTTGGGAAAAATGGCAGGACAACGTCGGCCGGGTCAGCTAGTCCATAATATAAATATAAGCACCAAAAACACCCTTACCTAATCGCTGCAGTCGAGAATGCGCAGAAAATAAATTTTAGTACCTATATAAAAGACGAACCACAATTCCAATCGAGGTTTCAACCCATAATACCCATTCATTACACATTGAGCGGCAGTTAGGATAGAAAGAGCATCAGTCGCATAGTTCGTTTGAGTACATTGCACCATCAATTGTGTTTATATCGCCAATTCATTCACTGGGTCAGCTACTGATGGAATTTATCTCCTTTCACAATAACACATTATCTGGGGGCACGGTAGTGCCTAGGAATACAAAAGCGGCACAGCCATACCATCCTTTCCTCGAAGCAGTTCAGGCCATTTTCCACCCCCCTAACTTCGTTGTGGATAAAACTAGACGCATGAATTTTCAGTAACCAAGCAGGCATTGTATAAACATGGTATATTTAACATTTCATTCAATTTGAACAAGTAGTTTAAGAATTATAAATAGTCAAAGTTTCTTAATTTTGTCACTCACTCACTTACTCACTGACTGACTGATCGATCATCAAAACTCTTAAGGCACTTCTAGCAGACATAGAAGCTTCCAATTTAGAAAACAATTAGTGTTTAGTGTATAAATCAAGGAAAAACTAAAATATTTTGCAATTTCGGTCCAGTTTTCTAGATACACCAACTGCATAAATAATTTTGTAATCCCATATAAATAAATAGGATTACAAAGTTACATTTGCAGTGAATAAATCAGTGTACCTGTATAATGGAATAGCAGGTGTATTATGTTCAAAGATAACTTGTAAAATTGACAACGGAATGAAAAAGCAAGAATGGGACATGTCTTATGAAGTTGTACCAAAATCCCGCAAAGTATTAAGTAGACTAAATTGCCATGAAAGAAAGAACACTAATAATAATAATAAATCACTAAACAATCAAATTTAAAATACTTAATATGTAGGTATTACCTGTGATATACATTGTGTTCATGCGATAAAACATAAAAGATTTTTAATATTGCTATGGTCACTATAAGATGTTATTAGGTTAGCTAATTACGTAATAACACAGAAGGACCCTTAAGTAGGGACTGAATAAATTAACCGACTTAGTATTACATGGATCTCACAACTTTTTACGGTAGAAGACCTGAGTTGCGAGACGGTTTTTTTACAAGTTATGTTTTTGATGGCATACAGTTTTATCAATGTAAACAAAATGTAAAACAAAAATGTCTGTCCTGTTTATTTTCTCAGAAAAATGTGGCTTAAAAATGCTTTTAAGAATGCCAACACAAATCAAAGTTCTTAAGTAATTAAAATACTAATTAATTAAAAAATACTCGTTATTAAAATTAAGTAAGTAGTTATGACTGTCGTGGACCTGACCACAGAGTAGTTATCTTTTGATACTCTTTGGTTATATGTCTTATGCTTGTCTTCTTGGCCATGGACGAAAACTTTTTAACACAACTTGGCTTTCGAAATTATAGCACTTGGAACGAAATCAATTAATAATTTTATTTGATAACTAGCTGACCCGGCGGACGTTGTCCTGCCAGTTTTCCCAACATCTACCCTACACCTACTCTACACCTGCCCTACACCTATCCTACACCTTCTTCTGACAATAACAAACATATAAAAGAAAGATTTATCCAATTTGGCGCAGTCGTTTGGAAGTTATGCGCGTATAAGCCGTGCAGATAAAGAATAGATCTGAAAATGGCGGCGGGTACTTTGGTAAAACAAGTTCTCAAAGATCGATTTTTATTTTTCCTACTGACATTTTTTTTATCTTTTTTATTATTATGATTTAAAACGGGACGGGACGAGTTTATTATTATTAAATGATTACTAATAATAATGACAAAAATATTAATAAAATAAATAAGGAGCAAGGGTAAATATAAGAAAAAACAACATGGGATAAGTTTAAAATTATTTATTTTACACTATTATGTACGATTTTCGGAAGAATGTCAGCCTAATATCAATCAGTCAGTTAATATCAATGACAATTTATCATTGTTTACGAACACTGATTTTTGTCATTATTTTTTTTGCAGCGCGTACTTCACTGTGTGAGTATAGACAGCGATAGATTGTGAGCGAGTTAGCATGCGACGGGACGCCATTTTCAGATCTATTCTTTATCTGCGCGGGTTATACAAACATTTTGGTGATTCATTTTTATATAGATGGGGGTATAGATAAATCCATCCCCGACGTTTGTGGTTTGATCAAGTGGGATGTTAAACATGAAATAGAGAGAAAGCGAAACGCTTAATTAAAGAGTGCATAATAACCAGACCGATGAAATTAGCGTTTAGCAGATGTGGGTCAATAGCCCGCGTATTGGCCGGCTTACTGTTAACTGCAAGTACATCCACCTTACAGGCAATAAGAAGACTGACACCACTTACAATTTTTAAACTTCTAAGTCTTTAAATGATAATTTTCCACTTTGTAGATAAGGACTATGCTAAGCGCTCTCAAACTTTGACCTAAAGAAGTAACTATATGATAATGTGTCAGAAGTTTTAAGAGAGGAACAAGACAAGACCAGTCAACAATTTCGCGAAGGAAGTGTCGACTTATCTCGGAAATTGCAGAGGAAGCCGAGTGCAGACGGACGACATTGAGCGACAATCAGGTGGCGCGCGCGGCACCGCGCGTTGTGTTGCGCAGTTTACTGCCCGTCTCATAGAAGGATCACATACACTACCTTGAAAATATATAACGTTTTCAAGGTAGTGTATCATCCGGGCAAGTAATTCCGAGCCTCTAGGGCCTATTTATATCTTCAGATATTTTAAAGGTCGGCCCCTTCTTTTTCATGCGGTGCCTCTTCTACTGGAGATTGGATGTAACCTCCTTATCTAAATAGTTCCCTCTCAGATTAAAAACTCCTTCGCTGCGTTCCGGAAATCCAGTTCCGGAACGACATTTTTCATCCCTTTTTTATCAGAGAGTTCCCCTACAACTTCCCTAATCGAACTCCTTTTGGTCTGACAAAATGTTTTGTCTATACAGCACTCAGTTTCGCGTTTCCATAACAACCGAGACAATTTTCTACGCTCGGTTTAAAGAATACATATTTTAATGCGCCGATTTATTATTATGGTTAACTGTAGTTATTATAGCATTTTTTAGTAAATAAAAATATAATCATGGCGATTGCTACACCTCCGAATTTATCTGCTCGAATTTTTTATGGTCTGCGTACAGACATACAGTAAGTGCCTACTTTTAATTAATCTGTTATTTAAAACTAATTTACTTTAGCCGTAATGGATTTTTAATTTTTGTTTATTTAGATTTAATGCCCATTACATATCGGAGTCGGAGATAATTTACCCAGCTGGCGGTGTTATAGTGATTCACAATCACCTTCAGAAGAAACAGAAGTTTATCAGGCTCCAGGACAAACATAAGCCTATCAAGTCCTTAGTTTTGTCACCTAACAGGTGGAGTATATCAAACCATTATTTTCTGCCCGTGAACTTCGTACATGACTTTATTGTGTTCTCCTCATTTGCAGACGATGGCTTGCACTCAACGAAATAGCCGAAGAAGGCCAGAAACCCTATATAACTATTTATGACCTAACAACGTATAAGAGGCGTAAGATTTTGACAGTGCCGTTTGAAAATTCGACGGCTAGAGAATTTGCCTGCATCCAATTCACCTTTGACTCCAAATATCTATTAGCAGTAACTGGAGAACCAGATTGGATGTTATATTATTACAATTGGGATAGAGGAAAAGTGGAAAGTCGCGCTAAAGCTCAAAATCAAAATGGTTTAGGAACAGTCACTAGTGTAAGATGGGAACCTTAAACACTTTATAACATTTTTTGCATGAAGGTTTGATGGGATGTTTTGATCTTATTTTTTTACGTTCAAAGTATAATGGTTGCTTTATAAAATGGTTTATAAGGGTTTTTTGACTGTTTGTTCCTAAGTTTACCATAATTTATCAATTAATATAAAAAATATAGATTAGTAGCAGACGATTCGCGTTGAAAAAAGTACAGAATTGGTTGGAAAACTTTACAGTGATTTTTTAAAGTTTCAAGTGTCTGTCTCTTTGTAAAAAAAAACGGTATTTTGTATGGAGATTGTATGGCGCTATTTGCTTTTGACGTCACTAGCCAGTATAATCTTGAATTTCAAACCTAACTCGGTCAATTTAAAAAATAGAGTAATTTTATTGTTCGATTGCTAGAACCAACAAATTTGGATTTATAAAAAAAATTTACCCTTAGAAGAATTAATACAAATTTTGTGGCGATTATCTTAAATTGAACGATAATAAGACTGATGCGATGATAGGTAATATTATTGAAGTTTATATTGCAGGTGCAATGTAATCCTAATGATCCTTCGTTAATAGTCGTAACTGGACCATATACTTTTCGTATAATGAATGTTATAGAAACAGTGTGGCGTCAATGGGGTTGGTGTAAAGCTGAAAACGTAAGTGTAGACATTCGTTTCTTCGTACTAAGTTCTGCTAGAAAAATTGAGTTAATGTTTGTCTCGAGTTGAATGTTTCGAATGTTCTACTAAGTAAATAAATGGTTGTTACGTGGACAGATCGTGATAACCAGTTGTATATGGCTCACTACGGACCGGATAATGTTCGGCACCGACAAAGGTCAAATTATGGTGGTGGAAAATGGGGACCTGCGACAAAACTGCATCTTCGACGCGGAGGAAGTGTTGGAGATGTCCCTGAAGAAGGCGGAAGTGGAGTAAGTTCTACACGACTGAAACATTATTTGTTTTTCAATCGGAAAAAGATTTTGATTTTAACTGTTGTAAGGGTTAATAATTGTTATTCTTGTAAATAAATTATTTAATTTACACATGTAATTTAAAAAAAAAATGCTTTGTTTAGACTGATAACTGAAGATGGAGAGAAGAGTACCCAATCTAGCAAACAAGAATTGACCAGTGATACTTCCCTGGTGGAAGAGAAACATCCTGTAACCAATATAGTTAACTTCCCAAAAGGTAACACGTGTAAATAAAGAGGTTTAAACTTTTAAGGCCGGGTTATTGCAAAAATTAGCAACTCAACGCGGTTTAGTTGAAAGTTCAACCGACGTATTACTGAAATAACGTTTATATTAGCGTGCGATGCTTCACGGTGGTTACGTCCGACACCGCGCAGGAATCGTGCGAAAAATTCGTTTTTCTTGAACTCTTTTGCTTATTAACAGAAAATGGCAGAGTTTATAAAAAATGTAATCGATTTAAAATCTAAGTCAATAATTGACAAGTTTTATTAACGAAAAAAAACTATGATTATCGCTTTAAGTTACGAGATCAAGGACGTCAAAAAATTTTCTTGCTGCTTTTTTTTTTATAACTTGTGCTTCTTATTTCTAAATTATTATAATGTATTTAAAAATTCTACTTGATTTAAAATTTAATTAAGGATATATTCTGTTAGCATATGTTTTTTTTACATTTATAGAATCAGTACAAGTGCTAGTATTTGATCGTCAAAGTAGCGACTATGGGCGCTATTTCCACATAACCCCGCCCTAGGTAAGTAAATGTATTTTTTATTGTACTGTATTGACAATGGTTTCAGGATTTGCGTATGTGTGCGGGCCGGGCTATGTTCATGTATTTGAGAAAGAAACTTTACATCACTGGAGGAAGAGAAATTTATTCAGAATTTGCAAAAAATCATACAAGTAGGTATAGGTTGTATTGCCTACAAATGAAATCGCAATATTATTGAGTAGTTCGTTTCAGATAAGATAGGTACCTAATAATTTACCCCAGGGAAAAATGCGTAATTTTTATTGGGTCTGTTTTGTATTAGAATTTAAACTACCTACCTATATTATCTCTATAGATATTTGAACTTTTCGTGTAGTTTCCGAATCGAAGTCGGGATAATATAGAATAAGTTGAACTGGTAATAATATTAATGAGAATAGACAAGTTAAGAAGTTGGTACTTTAATGAAAATTATATTCAATATTAATTTTAGTGTTATTTATGTTGACTTTCATGTTTTAGTAGTCTTAATTTAGCCATCAGCTATAGCTTCTAGTAAAACATTATTTACTAGTGATTATTATTAAAGGCATACCCGAGAATTTCCGATGTGGTCGCCGCTTGATGCTATTCAACACGTCACCGTGGATCCCAATCAGGAAACACTGCTCATCACCACCCTGCGCAAACAACTATACTACGTCAAGTTATTTGGACTCCATATGTTACAGGTGAGGTTCTTCCTTAGGAAGTTATAGAGCTAAAATTTTAATTGGGATAATACCGTACTTTATTTAAATCTTCGCCTAATACCACTTACACCTACCATACAGCTGAATATCGTAGGTATACCTATAGCTTTTGCCTTATACCTACGATGCAGCTCTTATCTTCCTATTATTCTAATTTTGGGTAAGGAAATTTTACCCGCAGTTCTTAGGCTAGCTAGATAGACCAGCTCTAATTTTACTATTGGTGTGCTAATGAGGAAAGAAACCCCATTATTTAAGAGAGTTAACAACATTATAATTCTGTAATAAGGAAGTCCCATATAGTAGTAGTTTCTTAGAAGACCAGTCAAAAGCTAATTTTTTCGTCGTTGACTTGAGGCTGCACGGGCACCATTGAGTTCGTGCGAGAATTATTCGGTATGTGTTAGGCAAGGCACAGAACATTTTTACTAGGGCTTCCAATACCGGGATCCCGGACTTATGTCACCTTTTTCAATACCGGTATCAGTGGCGAAGGGTGAAATTTTGACAAAGGTAAGTCGGAAGAGCGCGGCCTACCTAACTAAATGACACGCTTTTTGTTTTCAAAACTGTGAGTTCGGAAAATTGAATTCATCGCTACACAAATAGTCAAGTTGAACAGCAATCCATATGAATTAATGCTATTATATAGCATATCACACAACATTACACTTTAAATAAAAATTTCGACCCCCTCGATGTATTTTCTTACTGCAACTCTTCTTTTTCAATTTTGCTATCTTATCAAATCCTCTTTCGCGTATGCGTTATGCATTAGAAAGAGAAAAAAATTAGGTGAAGTCGACCCGATTCGGCTTCTATGGCGCCATTTTATGGGTGTCTTTCAAATCAAACTGACAGCGCCGGCAACATGCGAGTGACAAGGCAAATATGGAAGTAAACCCTTGGAGCGTCAGAGACAGAGTATACGGCAATTCACGAACTCGGTCGGTCGGGCGACTCGTGCGTGATCGAATATACATTGACGTGCTTGTACAGCGCCGTCCGCCTCGACGACTCGTATTAAAAATAGCAATGTATCTTGCGCTCGCGTGTATGTAAATTACTATCAGCATTAGAGGCTGTTGGAGCGGATTTTCGAAAGGTAAGCCGGTGGGAATCGGCTTGTATGGACCCTTCGCCACTGACCGGTATTGAAATACCGAATACCGGATTTCCGGTATTGATGATTTACTTTATTAAGCTAGTTTACGCACACCTATGTACGTACAATAGTACAGACAAAGATAGACACATTGGCGCACGTGTACGTACCCAAGGAGCACATCTTTATCTAAATAAGGGTTATACGTTATCTTGTAGAAGTTCGACTGTCTACCTTAAGAGCATTTCATCCCTCAAGATATCTCCTAGAACGCTTAGATATACAGTTTAGTAAAAGTGGGCACAACCTTATAGTCAGCAATAAGAGTGCCTTGAGAGAGAGAGGGAGTTCGTCTGTAGATGGAGTTAAGAGTGGTATCTTATCTTCTTTCTCAAAAAACCCTATTCGAATTCTACTAAACAATTTTTAGAGCCCGAATTAGTTTTGTAGATAGTCTCAAAACAATATTAAGGCAATGGCAGCTGTTCTTACTGATGCAATCACAACACCAAAGTAACTAAAGCTAATAAAAAATAAGATCAAACTATTTTATAACAGATTAATAATATGCTATGATGGCGTACTATTGACAAGTTAAACATTTTTATTGAAGCATGGCGTTTATACTTGTATTCCTTACGTTTTCGAGTACTTAGGTATTCTGTTTTATCGATTGACTATTATATTGGGTATTACACCCAAATGGACGAGCGGGTTTAACTATATCGTGAAAGATAATAAAAAACTGTATGAAAACCAACGCGCCCGCTCTATTTTACAGATTTAAACAAGTATATTTAATATAACCATGAAAAAATATTTACCTTTTTTTCTGTCCACTGTAGAAAACTGACTTAATCAAGGGAACTCACTATAATAGCTATAAAATACTATTAGATTGAATATACTTTCTTAAGTTTACTGATTCTAATGAAAGAGTAACAGGTCTTATGATGCTTTTATGGTCATCTATAGAACACAATGTTTGTAAAATATTTGTTTTATTCACGTGTAGCGATGTAGGTGCTGCGCCACACCACGGTGCAATCGACCGCAGTGGTATACCAGATTTCTGTGTGGTACTGAGACTAGGTATTTAAAAAAAGATATATCGAACACCGCGGCGGTTACATGTACAGTTGTAGTCTGCAGTGTAGGTTGGATTGGATTGGAACTAATGAGTCCCAATTGTGTACTTGATACGTTCATTTCTATGAAATGTCATATAGAAACTAACATGCCAAGTACTTGGTTTTCGTGCGTATTCATATACTTTTCTACTTTTCGTTGAAATCCACCAGTCCTTTTAAAACGTTTTACTTTATTAATTTTGTATAAAACCGTCCGGTAATATTAAAAGAATAGAACTACTTGTAATATTATTTATTGGGACTAAAACTACTGACTATGCTTTTAAAAGTGTTCTCCATTAGAACTTTACGCTAAATGGAATCTATTTATATATCGTTACTAGAAAAGTCTTATGGAACTATTTGTTAAAGGGTATAAATAGACTGTATTGAATATTATAAGAACAATTTTTTTTTTTAAATAATCAAGTCACTCTAAAGAAGGTCTTAAAATAAGAACTCATAAAGGTTGTATTAAGATAATTTACACTTAATCCAGATTATTGGTATAAAGAAGGCTTTAAGACTTTGGCTTGAGGTAGTTTACTCTATTAGAAAATTCTGTTTGTCCCAAAACCTTAATATCTTATTATAAACCACTACTATACTGTTTATAGATATATTAGGTTAGAGACTTCTAATAAATGCTCCTTGGGTAGTAAGTAGTGTAAGATTAATTCACTTATAAAAAGTGTCTCATTCAAGTCAAATTTTAAAGAACCCTGTAGTACAAAAACATTTAAAGCGTATAAAATAAAATCGAATCGCTTATCCAGACCAATTGTATAAGCACAAACACGATATATCTGCTACGTTTTCGAAGAGTTGCGTAATCTGAAGACTACTGGTTTCATTTTACGGATAGATAAACAATCGATGTTATCCTGATGGAAACGCGTGATGCTAGATCGGGGTTATTTTAATTTCAGAAAAGGAAAGGGTAGTATTTCCACAGAAGTAAAAAAATACTAATTTAACTAATACGCTTAGAACTGGTGGTTAATATAATTTATTCGTTCTGCTAATTTCTTATTATTGTAATAGAACCCTGAAATCCCATTCATGGAGCTCGGACCACCATTACACTATGGGAAAATAAATTCGTTATCCATGTGCGCGTGGAAACCTATCTTTATGACAACGGGAGAGGAGGACAAGAGCATTCGGATATGGAACTACATGACAGACGACGTAGAGATGATCAAAATCTACCAAGAGGAAATTCACTGTGTGTCTCTTCATCCGACTGGTAAGATGATGATGACCTCTTTGCGCAAGTATCCAAAGCATTTGACATTACTGATTTAATTACTTTATATAACTAGTTAATTCAACAGTATTTTGCAACCCGTGGAGAAATAAATATTTATTTATATTAATTGAAATAAAAGGTAGTGTGATATCAAATTACCATCAAAAGTGAATATTTTGCAGGACTATTTGCAATAGTCGGCTTTTCGGACAAATTGCGTTTCATGGTCGTACTGATCGATGACTTTGAAGTGATGCGAGAGTTTCCGATCCGCAACTGCAAGCAAGCGAAGTTCAGCTCGAACGGGCATCTCTTCGCTGCGGTCAACAGCCAAGTCATACAAGTGTTCTCTTCCGTGTCGTTCCATAACATGTTCAACTTGAAGGGCCACAATGGAAGGGTAAAACTGCTATTCTGATATCTACACCACGCACAGTGGTCAACTGGAACACATCCACTAGCTGATTTATTTTGTCATCGGCCCATTTTTTAAAACTAACGCATGTAAAATTCGAATATATTTTTATACCTGCCTACAAACTATATTGTAGTTTGGCAGAGGATGAAATTTTAGCAGAGTAAGTTTTGAAAATAAAGTGCTTTTTTTTTACTAAAAGATAAAAATAGTTCATGAAATAACTTGCAGACATCAGAAATTTAAAGAGTCGGCTTAATAATGTCAATTATGTTGTTATTGATTATGTTTCTTCTAGATAACATGTTTAGCATGGTCAGCAAATGACTTGATCCTGGTGTCTTGTGGTGCTGAAGGCGCTGTGTACGAATGGAGCATGTCTACTGGCCAGCGAGTAGGCGAAGTCATATTGAAAACCAACCAATTCAACGGATGTGCCGTCAATAGGTATAGATTTTCTCACTGCTTTTTGTGTGTGGGTTCTAATATTATACCTATAATAATAGGTATCTAAACATAAACGTTTTTGTTTCAGTATCGGCAAAACTACATACGCTGTAGGAACGGATGGAGAAATTAAAGAAATTGGTACTAATACCATTAGAAGAAACTTGGGTCTGATCGCGTGTTCTCTCGACACTATTGTTTTGTCTCGGTCAGACATGATGCTGTTCATAACTGGCGGAGCGGGAGGCGTCACAAGTGTCCAACTACCTCTTCTAGACAAGGCGATCTATAACGAGTTTCATATGCATAACAGGAAAGTAACAGCGATATGCCTGTCCTACGACGATCAGACGCTGGTTTCGGTTGCCGAAGATGCGTCGGTTTGTCTATGGAGACTGACGAACGCCGACGGAAGGGCTGTCGCTCTAGACAAAGATTTCTCATACGCAAAAGAAATATTAATAAGCAAAAAAGATTTACAGGAAAAAATAAACAGCATTAATGTTAGTAAATTCAGGCTGTATTAAAACTGTAGGCAGATAGGGATGTGAAAAACTATTGATTAACCGAATAAAAAAATTTTCAGCTGTTAAGTACAAGGATGAGCGAATTAGAAACTGAGCACACTTATCAGTTACGCCAAGCGGAAGCAACTCAAGCTGAAAAGCTAAAAGAAGTCCATGAAGGATACTGTGCGGCCATTGAAGAACTCAAGGAAAAAAACGAGGTAAGTAATCAGGAGGTCTCAAACCTACGTCAATCAAATTAATGAGATACATTTATTTTCATAATATTGTTAAATTTCAGAATATAGAGAATGAGCATACGCATGAAATAGGCATGATTCAACAAGATATAGCCAAACTAAAAGATGGCCATGAAAATGCACTGCAGCAATTGGAAGCAGATTTTAATATAAGACTTATTGGCGAGTACGATAGGTATCAGGTGAGTTTCACCGACTTTAAATTAAATACTATAAAGATATTTTGTTTGTAATTTTTGTATTATTTACAGAGCCTTGAAGATAAAACAGCAAGAATGAGAAAAGATTATGAAGAACGACTAGAAGAACTGGCTGAAAGCAAACGACAAGCTCTTAGAGAAATGAACAATATGTTCGAAGCTAGATTAGAAGAAAAAGACATTTTGCTTCAAGATGTAAGTAAATTCTGAACACAAGAACAAGTTGCTTTTTTATATATTATGTTAGTGTCTTCGTGGTAAAAGACTCTTCTGTACTAATCGTTTATTTTGGACGAACGGCATTCATTTAGTACGAGTAAGTATTCTGGCTTCTTATTCAGTCGGGCTTTTACAGTAACATATATGATGAATTTTCATTATTGTTTTAATAATTAGTTGCAAGAACAAGCTGATTTAGAAAAGAGAGAACATGAGTCAATAAAATCATCAATTGAAGACGACGCTGATCGTGAAATCATAGAAATTAAAACAGCTTACGAAATACAACTTAAAGATGAGAAAGATGCTAATGTACGATTAAAAGGCGAAACTGGTCTCATGAAAAAGAAACTTATAAGCGCGCATAAAGAAATAGACGAATTTAAGCATCAGATTTCTCAATTAAAAGGTAACATTAGAGTGTATTGATATGATATCATTGTTGTCAAAAGCCTTAAGGCACAAGGCAAGTTATTAAATTGACGTGCTAAAAAATCTAATTTCAGCTGAACACAAACAATTCCAGAAAGTGATATCTACTCTGGAGAGGGATGTAACAGATCTTAAAAAAGAAATATCTGAAAGAGACAGTACGATCCAAGACAAAGAAAAGAGAATCTATGAACTGAAAAGAAAGAAACAAGAATTGGAAAAATACAAATTCGTCTTGAATTTCAAAATCACAGAGTTAAAGAATCAGGTAAGTCAATTATATATCAGGAATATAAATTCTAATCCCTTTTTGTTAACGACATTAGACTTATAAAACGACATTTATAAGCGATAGAAATGTTTAAAAATGCCACATATATTTTGCATATGGATTTAATTTTGTTTGATATTATGAGTAATACGTATTTGGAGTTTCGTATTTGCAGTTTCGTATTTATTGTATTTCTCATCTTAATATTGTATGTATCGATCCTGTATAATCCATGCAGATAGAGCCTAAAATGCAATTAATAAGAGAGCTAAACATTCAAATTGAAGATATGGAAAATGAGGAGCATAAATTAGAGTTCATAATATACGAAATAGGTACGATTTTATAATGGAAACCCTTAGTACAGATTAGAACTTTTTAAGAAAAAAGTTACAGCTGTAATTTTGTTGATTTTCTAACAGATTGAGCCGTTAGATCGTGATATTAAAGTGAAAAAATTGCGCATCCTTGAACTGGAGGAATCTCTAGAAAGCCTTTTGAAAGCAAAAGCTTATCGTGGTAATTAATTTAACATTCAGTTGTAATTTTTTTCAAAATTTGTTAGATTTGGTATGTTGGACGCATTAGGTTAGTTGACTGGGTTTATAAGTTATAAAAAAAATGATTTTAATACAATCAACTGTCCTAAAGTATTTAATTGTATGTGCACTACGAGTAAAATAGAATAGAATCACCGAGAGAACAGATCTTAGATCATTTCGCTTTCGCCCGCACCGCATCACACCTATAGTAAACTAGCGGTCCGACCGCAGCTACGCTCACGTTATGTAAAATTTTCCCGTGGGAATAAGACTTTCCCGTAAAAAGTATCCTATCTGTCCAATCCAGAATCTGTCCAATACCGAACAAGGGTAACAAACATCCATACATACAAACTTTCACGTTTATAATAAATAGGTCCTTCTTTACATATGAAATTGCCGTTCTGTCGTACTGGCCGTATTTCAAGTGTTCGCTAAGAATTCTAATTTCAAATTATTTTTATTTTAAAAATATGGATTTTTTTATATTAGTCATTTTTTTAATATTTAGCGTTCTGTTTTTATCGCATTTGTACGTTTTTCGTCATCAGTCATCTCGGAGGATTTTTCCTCCGAGTCAGTCAAAAAAATCGAGTAATTATGGCGGCACGCAACATCAACGACGTTTACGGAGCGAACACTGCTAACGATCGCACCACCCGTTATTGGTTTGCCCGCTTCCGTTTTGGAAATTTCGACCTAAGAAATGAACCCCGTGGTTGGTCGAAAACTTTAGACGAGAATGACGAATTAAAGACGATTGTGGTAGCTGATGATTCTCAATCTACAGCTGAATTAGCAGCAGCTTTCGATGTTAGCATCAAAACAATATTGGTCCATTTGCGTCAAATTGGCTAGGTAAAAAGCTTGACAAATGGGTGCCCTACGAATTGCATGATCGCCAGCACGAAGTACGCGTCGAGACGAGCCTTGCACAGCCCAACAGGCACACAAACGAACGCATATTGAATCGTATTGTTACTTGCGATGTAAAATGGATTCTGTTCGACAATCGCAAGCGCTCAGCAAGTTGATTAGACCCTGGTTCAACACCTAAACAATGCCCCAAACGAAAACTGACCCCTAAAAAGTGATGGTCACTGTTTGGTGGTCTAGCGCCGGTGTAATTCATCACAGCTTCTTACCAAACGGGATGAGCATTACTGCAGATGTGTAGGTACTGTGAAGAACTGAACACAATGATGGAGAAGCTCGCACATCTCTAACTAGCTTTGGTTAATCGTTCGGTTCCGTTGCTCCTGCAGGACAACGCGCGACCTCATACTGCACAGCAGACGGTCTCCCAAGTTACAAAAGTTGGAATTGGAAGTTCATCCACCATACTCACCAGACCTTGCCCCTACAGACTTCTCTACTTTTTCCAGAATTTGGATAACTTTTTGGCGGGGAAAAATTCAATAACCAAGAGGCAGTATAAAATGCCTTTGAGGAATGTGTTGCCTCCCATCCAGCAGATTTTTTCAAAAAGGGCATCAATAATAGCTTATCGGCAGCCCACTATACGTTGGTAAAAATGTATTGATTGCAAGGGTAATTACTTTAATAAAAATAAAAAATATAGAAAAAAAGGGTGTTAACTTATTTCATGAAAAACGGCACTTTCATAGGTAGAACCGCGCTCGCGAAACGTGTATGGCAAAAAAGGTTTATTTACTTCTTATCAAGTGCCTAAATACAAAGATTCATGGTTTTATCTTCGAAAATGACGAATTCCCATGCTAACTTTCATCCCTTATTTCAATCCATTCGTGTTCTTTTTATTACCCACGACGACGGACGGAACGGAACGGAGGCGGTATTAATCCTTTTTTATTTCAATATGTTTTAACATCTGGCGTGGGATATTTCAAATTTTTTCAATTTTGTTTAAAACAAAAGGTAGCTTACCCATGTCCTTTCCCAAAGTCTAGTCTATTTTAGTACCAAATCAAAATGAAATTCGGAGTTAGGCGTGCGTGAAAACGTGACTTTCTTTGGACTTCCATACGAACTCCCCTATTTCATCCCCACGCAAGTTGAAATTTCATAAACGCTAGAATAAATATTTATTTCTTATCAAGTGCCTAAATACAAAGATTCATGGTGTCATCTTCGATAATGACGAACTTCCATACAAACTTTCATCCCCTACTTCAACCCCTCCAAGCCTTTTTTTCGCGATAAAAGGTAGCCTATGTCCTTTTCCAAGCTCTATCTCTGTACTAAATTTCATTAAAATCGGTTCAGTAATTTAGGCGTGAAAGCGTTACAGACAGACAGACAGAGTTACTTTCGCATTTATAATATCAGTAAGGATATAGATTTTTAATGTAGATTAGTAATTTAGAATTTGGTTTGTCATCTCATCACATCAATCACGTATAGTAAAAGATTAATAGCGGTAATACTTTTTGCAACTAGGAACAAGTTTTAACAAATACGCATTTTTTAAGAGCTCAAAATAACACAGCTGAATGAAAAGCTAACGTCTGCAAAGAAGGATTATGCATCGGAGACTGATAGAACATTGATGCTTAAGACCACTTTAAAGAAAATAAAAATTGACCTACACAACATGACGGCTAACTTTCAAGATCCTATGAAGTTAAAATTGAATGTGAAAGTGAGTATAATCGTTACTTAAATTCCTTGTTGAAAGCGCAAGTTGAAAGCGTACCGTACCCGTATAGTTAAGCCTAAATAGTGGATAATGTCAGTTAATGTTATTTTGCTAATTTTGTTATCACTTGTACATACTAAGGCCTCGTTTATAGTGACGTGACGAGCGATTAAACGCTAACGCGCGGGGCAACGTTTTTGCATAGTCTGCAACGACGAAACGATGACATTTAGCTATTTTAATGTAATATTTGTGGACAGACCCTATTCCACAAGTATACTGAAGACATTGATTTCATCCGCAACCGGCTAGCGGAAGACGAGGCCGTGAAGGAGTTCAACCGGCAACGGGACCACCTGGAGAAGCAGCTGGCGTCAGTCAGGTCGCAGCTGGCGAAGGCGCTCAGTGGGTCTAAGAGCGACATCAATAAAATCATAGATGTAAGTGAAGGAGTTCCACCGGCAACGGGACCACCTGGAGAAGCAGATGGCGTCAGTCAGGGCGCAGCTGGCGAAGGCGCTCAGTGGGTCTAAGAGCGACATCAATAAGATCACAGATGTAAGTGAAGGAGTTCAACCGGCAACGGGACCACCTGGAGAAGCAGATGGCGTCAGTCAGGGCGCAGCTGGCGAAGGCGCTCAGTGGGTCTAAGAGCGACATCAATAAGATCATAGATGTAAGTAATGAAAGCTAAACGGGTTCTTAGTGCAGACTTAAAAAACTGTTTGAGAAACTAACCCTAATTTGATATATAAGAAAAAAAAGTGGTTGTCTGAAAAATAATTTGTAGATCTAAATATGAAATAAATATTTTCCATCCACCACTTCTGCCGAGCACTTATGAACTATCGTGGAGATTATTCAAAATATGAAAAATTGTTTCGCCCTTTTCTTTTCTTCATATATACCTATATATGGCGCTGGTCAGCGATCATTTTTTACGTTCTTCCTATGATATATTTCTATTAATAGATGGATTTGTAGGAAAACTGCACTCTTCTGGGAGAGATCAACAACCTGCGCACCGAGCTGAAATCAACGCGCACCCGATGTTTCCAAATGGAGTCAATCCTGGGTCTGTCAGCGCGCTACGTCCCGCCGTCCGTGGCCAGGGCTAAGCTCAAACACGTCACCGAAGATCGGGAGAGGCTTGATGAAAAATTCAAGCAGAAGTACGAGGTGAGTGAAATACACGATACGGTACATCAAAGTAAATTTAATTTTATGATAATAATGTAAATAAAATAAAAACCGGCCAAGCACGTGTCGGGCCACACAAAGTGTAGGGTTCCGTAGTTGTCCAATACTACTTATGTACCTACCTGTTTAAGACAGTTAACATTCGTCAAAATATTTTTATATGATATTTGTAGTAGGTGTACCAAATTTCTTACTTGTACAAGTACATTTTATAAGTTGGTCTATTATTCGATAACCTGTAAAGCCTACTTGATGTTGATAATTTTCCTTTTAAATTCACCATAATATTATAAACCGTGAATATTTACCTACCGTGAGTTTTTTCACATTTCCAAATACAACGGTTTCGCTGGCAGGGGAAACTTGACTCTAATAAAAATAAGCACTTTAAAACGAAATATTTCTGAAACGTACACTAGCATCGAAAAATGGTTTTAGCAAACCCCCATTATTTTTAAAAAACCTATCCAACGATACCTCACACTGTAAGGTAATCGTGAATAAAAAAAATAACCCCCTCTTCACGTGTACCATAGGAACGACAAAAAATTTGTTTTCAAGATTTTATTCTTCAGCTTTGTCGGCATGATTAATATGTATATCCATGCCAAATTACAGTCTTCTAGTACTAAGTCTCTGAGCTAAGCCGCGGACGGACAGACAGACGGACAGACAGACGGACATGGCGAAACTATAAGGGTTCCTTTTTTACTACGGAACCCTAAAAACAACTCGCTAAACTCTTCGATGAATTTGTGACACCCGTAATGTCCGTATGTAATTTAGTGAAAACTAACTTGAGAACTATGATCAGAAAACGTTGAGTAAAAGTAAATTTTCTCCGACACTCGAAAATTTAATGTAAAAAAAAAAACAGTACGCGAAGTGACTCATTTCTGGACGAAAGATTGCTCCATACAAAACAGCGGCTTTTTGAGTCTTTTTACAGCATACTCTTACGAATCGAATTGGCTGTATGACACTGGCACAGAACAAAAAAAGAAAAGCATGCAATATGGCAGTTTTTCTATTTTCGTCTCTTATTTTTATTTTGTTACTTATTTTTCATGATGGAGTTAACTAGTCATTGAATTAGGGAAATATTATAACAATGAATGGTTCAAGAAGTCGAAGTAGAGGCTAAATCCAAGGTACTACCTACATTTTTTTAAACGTGCCCTCGTCCCTCAAATAACTAATTTTGCGGCCGCGGCAGTAATGTACTATTTCCTGATAAATAGTCCTTTTTTATAGGAAAAGCAAGACTTGATCGAGGCTCTTAAGGAAGAGAATGAACGTCTCCTAGCGAAGATCCGGTGTATGGAAGAGGCTCCTGATGCCGAGGGTCCCGGCGGCGACGCTGAAGGCCAAAAGTCACCAAGGGAAGCAACGATTTCAAATAAAACGAAATAATGATACAATTTGATTTGCTTAAAAATTTTAATAAAGATACTTACAGAAATAATGTTTTCTATAGCTCTCCATGTGGTGACGGCAGAGTAGAATACATTTGTCACCAACCCCAACTCTTCCCGTGGGTGTCGTAAAAGGCGACTTAGGAGTCCCTAACACATTGAACGAACAGGGAACGGGCAGCAGTGCTCTCTGATAGTTAATTTTTAATCTGCGATCGATAGTTACACTGTTGTTGTTGTGATCATTCCAACTGCAATCAAACTGACATTTTGTAGACAGAATGCTGTTTAAAAGCAGCAAGCTTCTGCGGAAACCCTAAAATTGGCTGATTTGTCGTCTGGCAATAGAGCCGCCCCGGGCGCGGGCCCACCATTGCCGACGCTCCAAGACGAAATCTTGAACATTTGAGGATCAAACATTCTGCAGACATTCTTTTCGTATAAAGCGGCAGATATGTGCAGGTTTTCTTCACCACAAGATCTGGTTCGAATAAACGTATATAAATTTGAATCTTCATTTTTGAAATAATTTATCCTATATAATTATACCTACTTTATTAAATAATAAATTTTATTTTCGTTATAATGACAAGTCGTAGTAGTTTCTTGTTTTATATATAAATACTTAGAAATTTTATTACACCACTTTTTTACGGACTGTACGAGATTCGAGAAGTTAGGGTCTAGACTAGAGTCTGGCGCGCGCGCCTTTTTATATCGGAACCTAATAAAATTAATGTAATATTATGTAATATATATTTATTGAAATTAAATGCACGGAATCCGAGTACAAGTACAAGTAAATTATTTGTCAAGCTGGCAGGACAAGTTATTTGGATGTTTCACGACACGGGGGTGCAAGTGGCGTACCATTTGTACCATGATTAGCAAGACATTTGAACGTTTGGAATACAAACTGAAGACTTGTCCCGCCACCTTGATACTACCAACAATTTAGCACTTACAAAAATATAAATTGCATATAAATTAAACATTGTTCAAATCAACAGCGGCGGGATTATATTTAAAAAAAGCAAATAAAAGGACTGGCAATGTTAGTTTCATAAACTATAAATCTTAAACCACTAAAATATTCGTACGAAACATACAATAGAATAAATAAATTCAACCTTCACCTACTCCCGCTACCCGTCTTACTGATTTAAGCTAAATATAAAAATTGAGATGTAATTTTAAAGATATACATTTTTCATTTGCCGGTAGTTCTCCGGCGGAGGCGGTAGTAAAATGGTTAAATGAATTTCCCGTCTTACTACTGGTAGTAAGACTTGGTAGTAACAAGGGTAAAAAATGCATTTTTCTTACTACGAAAACCGAATATAGGTTTAATTGTGACTCGATAGAAGTGATTGAGCTTAAGAAACAACTTATCCACTGATCATGCTGAAAAAAGCAATTATTCGAAGCTGGTGCACCATACTTTAGTGGATTCCATTAAACGCACCATTTAAAATTTCTTTGTGGAAGCTTTTTCAAAAAGCTCCTCATTGGAGAAGAATATAACTTAAATTCAAATTAACGGGAAATAATTTAAAGAACAAAAGGAATGATTGCCTTGCGTCCCTTGGGGTAGTCGGAGAACTCCTTTTTGTAGTTGCGGTGTTTGCCGACTGCCCACAGTGCCATCTGGTAGAAGCCTGCTGCAGCAAAGAGGCCAGCTGCAAAAATAAATAAACAAACTGTCAATATTTTATCCCACATATACCAAGAGGAAAAGTAACATTTATAATTTTAAAAAAATGCAACGAAAAAACTGCTTGACTATAGGATATTTGACTGATCTTGAATTTACTAAGCAGAGGATTTGAGAAGAAATAATAAGTATCAGATAATTTTGATTATGATTTTTATCGTTGTACTCTTGTAGTCGTAGAACTTAAAACCAAAAACGTGGGGTGCATGGAATAGATTTCTAAGTACCTAGTGTCGGAGATTGTTACGTCTAGAAAACATACAGTTTATAAATTATCATTTGCAGTGCGTTTAAAACGTTTTCTGTTAAAATATTTTTACATCAATAATTATTTTGTGCTTCTTAAATTTTTTAAAGAGACGTGTTTTTGAAGAGAGAAGATTTTGTGATGTATAGTCACATATGACTAAAGATTTTATCAAAATAAAGCCAACGAAGCCACACACGACGAGGTAATGTTGTGTATTTGAGGAGTTCTTATGGCTACTTTCCTGCTTCATCATGAGACCCTGAACATAATGTAAGACTAAAAATCTTGACAAGACAAACCAAACGAGCACAAACACGACGAAATTAATATGTGTCGTTAAATAAGTTCGTATGGCCACTTTCCGGCTTCATCATGAAACCCTAGACATCACGTATGACTAAAGATCTTGTCAAGACAAATCCAATGAGTTCAAACCTGAGACCTTGTTCTGAGGTCCAAACACAACAAAGTTATGTTGTGTATTGAAGGAGTTCCTATGGCTACCTTCCAGCTCCATGATGAGACAATGGTCATCATCATCACGTACAACTTAAGATCTTGTCAATACAAATCCAATTACCCCATACACGATGAGGTTATGTTGTGTCTTTGAAGAGTTCCTATGGCCAACTTCCAGCTCGCATCATGAGACTCTGGTCATCCCGTATGACTAAAGATCTTTCAAAACAAATCCAATGAAGTTATGTTGTGTCGTTGAAGAGTTCCTATGGCTCATAATGAGACCAGCTCCATGGTACCATAATATTGCATTGTCATCGAAATTCTATAAGTATGCCAAATTTCAGCACAATCGGATAACAGCAAGTGCTCGAAAAATGGGTTGCAAGATTCCGCCCGAACAAACAGAAAAAAATAAAATAAACAAACAGACAGACAAGAAAGCGAGTTTTTTTTTATGTGACTTCATTGAGCATTTATTACCTCTCTATCTGTTCTTGATTTTTAAATCTTTAGAACTCAGTCAATTTTAAAGATTTAATATTATTTTACTGTTCTTTAACAGAATGTAACAAATTCGGATTTATATAAAACTAGCGGTCCGCCCGCGGCTACACTCGCGTTGTGTAAGGTTTTCCCGTTGGAATAAGACTTTTACCCGTAAAAAGTATCCTATGTGTTAATCCAGGATACAAACTATCTTCATTCCAAATTTCATCCCAATCCGTTTAGTAGTTTTTGCGTGAAAGAGTAACAAACATCTATACATACAAACTTTCGCGTTTATAATTTTAATAAGGATAGTTAGTTAAATATTAGTTATATATTAGTTAAAATAGACAGATTTGTTTGGACTTTGGTAATACGAATCCAATTTATTTATTTCTTATCAAGTGTAAACAAAGTTTCATGGTGTCATCTTCGAAAATGACAAACTTTCACCCCTATCATAATATAAGCTTTTTTTTCGCGATAAAAGGTAGCCTATTTCCTTTTCCAAGCTCTAGTCTATCTCTGTACTAAATTTAATGAAAATTGGTTCAGTGGTGTAGGCGTGAAAGCGTTACAGACAGACAGAGTTACTTTCGCATTTATAATATTAGTAAAAATAACCGGCCAAGCACGTGTCGGGCCAGGCAAAGTGTAGGGTTCCGTAGTTGTCCAATACTACTCTTAATTGGTCAAGTACATTTTATAAGTTGGTCTACGAGTATTAGCGGATTTGTTTTCTAATAAATTTGACCAAGGCGATGTATCAATCACAGGTAACAAACAGGATGCATTAAATTCATTAAAAGACAGCACTCAAAAAGTCAACGACTGCGTAATTTGGCCAAAAATCACACCAAAAGAGGTCACTGATATTGTTAAATGTTTAGAAAATAAACCTTCATGTGGTTTTGATGAAATACCCATCTCGCTTATAAAAGAGAATATAGATATTTTGGCAAAACCTTTAGCAAATTTTTATAACACTTGTTATGAGCAAGGTATTTTTCCTGATCAGCTTAAAATTGCCAAAACTATACCAATTTATAAAAAGGGTACAAAAACAGACTGGAAAAACTATAGACCAATATCAATCTTGCCTACACTCTCAAAAATTTTTGAAAAGCCCATTAAAACTCGGCTCCTTAGGCACTTAAACTCCCAAAATATTACATGCAAAAGACAGTTTGGATATCAGCGAGGCATGATGGGTACTAATGACGCCATTGAGACTTTAGTAGATGATATAACCAATGAACTCAATAATAGAAGAAAGGTTGCACTTTTCTTGGACCTCAGTTCGGCTTTTGATACAGTGGACCATGAAATGTTCATCGCAAAGCTCGACCATTATGGGGTACGTGGAAACTTCCTTAATTTGTTACGATCATATTTCTGAAACAGACAAATTTATGGAAATAACTTCAACCGAAGATGGACAACAGAAGACATACAGGGTTCAATTTTAGGTCCAATTCTATTTATTTTGCTGACTAACGACCTAAACAACTTTATGGTTGACTACATGGCCGATATTAAGGTCGTGGCTTTTGCTGACGATACAAATGCTGTGGTTTCTGCGAACGGTATTGAAGAGTTAAATTGTAAAATTGTTGGGGCACTGGGGGCTTTTCTTCATTGGTTTGATATAAATAATTTGAGACTAAATGCCAGTAAAACTAAAGTGGTACTTTTTAAAAATACAACTAATTCAAAAGATACACTGAATGTCACATTAAATGGTGAAAAAGTGAGTGTTGTCAATTCATGCAGGTTTTTGGGGGCACTCTTTGCTAAAATGGAAAGAGGAAGTTGACAATATAGTTGCGAAATTGAGCACCGCCTGGTTATGCTCTTCGAAGCCTACGAGAGGAAACCACAATTCACCACTTAAAAATCGTATATCATGCACTGGTGGAATCTAGACTTAGATACAGCATGAAATTTACATCGTTTTGTTCCCGCCGCCGTGTAGTGATACTACCCGTCAAACTGAACATCTTTTCACGAAAAAAAATTCCTGCGACAATTTTTTTTTGTGCTCTCCATACAAAATGGGTATGTCGGTCGGGAGTCTCATTTTGTATGGACCAAAAATTTTTTTGTCGTAGGAATTATTTTTTTCGCGAAAAGTTGTTTAGTTTGATGAGTACTATCACTACACGGCGAGAACAAAACGATGTAAATTTACGGTGTATACGATCAAGTTCTGGGGCAACGGATACAACTACAATATAAGGAATTTGTTGCACAAAAACGAGCCATTAGAACAATGGTCAGAATCCCTCAGTGGATATCATGCAGAGAGCACTTCAAGGTTCTATATATACTAACTGCGCCCTACCTCTACATTCTCGTGCTCCTGTCAGAACTAGTTAAGAACATAAACCGGTATGAAAGCGAGGATGAGAGAGCTAAAAGACTGTTAACACGAAGAAAAGATCTAAAGATTCTTTTAAATCCTAAGTTGCGAGTATCAAAGCATTGTGTGCGTTATCAGGCTGTAAAATTGTTTAATGCTCTTCCCGTTGAGTTGAAATCTGTTCAAAATCATAAATCGTTTCGAAACAAGCTAAAGACCTTTTTTGAAAAAATGCTTTTATTCTGTGAATGAATATCATGAAAACAGGTAAATTATTTTTATTAAATTATTTAGCCATTTCTGTATTACTCTTTGTGACATTATCATTTATATTTAAGGTTATATATTATGATAAATTAATGTTTAAAATTTTACAGGAGGGGAGGAGGCTCATAGTCCAGCAGTGGACTGCAACGGGCCGTTGATTTGATTTGAATGTTTAAAATTTTACAAAGTATAATAATGACTATGATAGTGAAGGTACAATTAATATATTCGATTTTTAGGTATAATTTAATAATATGTATTTTAATTATGGTTTTGACATTTGTTAGTACTCGTAACCAATTAGAACTAAACTTAAAATTTGAATGTTCAATTTTATATCTCTTTCTGTTTTATTATTTGTTTTATGAATTCATGTCCAACACAATGTATTTTGTTATGGATTAATAAACTTTGAACTTATTATTCGATAACCTGTAAAGCCTACTTGATGTTGACAGTTTTCCTTTTAAATTCACCATTATAATCCCCTAAATTTTTTAAAAAGCTATCCAACGATACCTCACTCTATTAGGTAATCGTGAATAAAAAAATTACTCCCACTTCACGTGTACCAGAGGACCATAAAAAAAGTTTTTAAAGATTTTATTCTTCAGCTTTGTCGGAATGTATAATATTATGTAGTATATCCATGCCAAATTACAGCCTTCCAGTACTAAGAGTCTCTGAGCCGCGGACGGACAGACAGACAGACATGGTGAAACTATAAGGGTTCCTTTTTGACTACGGAACCCTAAAAAAGGAAGCGTTATTAGCGTCGTCGTCCAAACAAAACTAGTTTTTTATTGAAGCCAATCTTTCTTTAAAAGTATATAATAAGTAGTTGTTGATTTAGTTTGATCGTTTAGTTGCTCTTAAATCAACTTTTTATGATAGGCGAAAACATGGTAGACGACGGCAATGATGGCAAGACGAGCTGAGCCATTTTACTAAAAGCTGGCGTATGACGCTCATGATAGAAAGGGGTGGGAGACCAAGTACCGATAACAACGTTTTCAACTATCCCAAATAATGAGTTTTTAGGTTTTCAGCTGCATCTAAAACTCTCGCGCCAGAACCATTTTTAAAACCGAAGATTCTTTTAGTGGCTGATGATAACCAACTGCCTCCCTCTAGGAAAGCTCCTACGTCAATGGCCGAAGAATATAGGTGTTTTGGGTTTCTTTCTACAAGATCGGGAAAACCTACTTCCAAGCATGCAATCGCTGAGTATATTTATACAAATTATAATAGTATGTACTTATGTATTAGTATTAATGTTTTCTTAAATGAATTAAACTTACCTGGAGCACATTTAGTCATGATAGTGAAGAAAAGCCAGGAACCAAATTCGTAGGTGTAGTTGGGGCAAGAAACAAAGTTGAAAAGAAGGGAGAAGGGGTTTCCATCAGGTACTGGCACCTTACGGACTTTAGTGCCAGGTGGACGCAGGTTCTTCAGCAAAATGTGGATGCTCAGGTTCCCCAGTTCACAAAACTGAAATTATAATTATAAAGTCACGCCTAAAAAGAAAAAGATGAGATATTTATATTCTTTCTACATGAAATTTATAAACCTGTAACACGGTATTCGGCGTAGGGGGTCTTAGATTTTTAACTATTTTTAGAAGTTTACGTGGAAATTCCTAACATATTAGGTAACTAATTACCCTTGTAACTTATCTATACTAATATAATAAAGAGGAAAGATTTGTATAACGAATAAACTCAAAAACTACTGAACCGATTTTAAAAATTCTTTCACCATTAGAATGCTACATTATCCCTGAGTAACATAGGCTATATTTATTACTAAAAAAAGAATAGGGATCCTTGCTAAAACTTCAGTAACGTGAACCAAATTGTAAAAAAAATTGCTTAAAAATTTCTTTCATCGCATACGCAGCGGAAACTATTGACGATAGAACAAAAAAATGTTCTACAATGGTGTAGGGTAGGTATAGGGTGGGTGTAGGGTAGGTGTATGGTAGGTGTAGGGTGGGTGTAGGGTAGGTGTAGGGTAGGTGTAGGGTGGGTGTAGGGTAGGTGTAGGGTGGGTGTAGGGTAGTTGTAGGGTCAGTGTAGGGAGAGTGTAGGGTGGGTGTAGGGTCGGTGTAGGGTGGGTGTAGGGTGAGTGTAGGGTGAGTGTAGGGTGGGTGTAGGGTGGGTGTAGGGTAGGTGTAGGGTGGGTGTAGGGTGGGTGTAGGGTGGGTGTAGGGTAGGTGTAGAGTTGGGTAGAGTTGGGTAGTTTTTAATTTAATTTGAGTAGGTAGTATGTAAATTAAAGAGTCCATAATGTAAAGAATAGGATTTTGTTTTTGCCGTTGCGAGCCGCTAGTTTATTTATAAATGTAAACCTGCATTATTGATGTATGCCCTAAATTAAAATAAATCGCGACTAATAACTATAACGAGATATATACCAAAGTTAGGAAAAAGTTTTGATATAAATATCCTCCTTGAAGAGAAATTTAAATATAACCTAATCAAGTTATAAAGATGTTAAAATTATTTGAAAACTTCTGTAGTTCATACCCATTTTATGTTTAAATAAATAAAACAAGAATGATACCCAGCTTGAAGGATGATTCAAACATGCTGGCAAACAATTGAAGTGATCCGGTTTAGTTTTCGAAGAAAGCATGCAGGAATTTAGATTAATGAGGTATATAGACGTACATACTATTTTGGGAATTTTCACGAAAATTTCTAAAACAACAAGTAAAAATCTTAAGATCTTTCATAAAAATCATTGGTCTGAAAGTGGTTTCCCGTGTCTGAATCGATCGTGGTTTTTCGTTTGGCCAACCCTACGCCAAACATCCTGTATATAAAAGGAGAAACCGACAGATCAAAGCAGAGCCAAAACTATTGTGTTTAGAAATTTCAAATTCATACTATAGAAAGAAAGGATTTTTGGAAATTCTTTCCCTAAAGAGAAAAAAGGACATATAAATTTGTGTGAAACTGTTGTTTTTAAAACAAAAACCATGCAGACAAAGTCATATGGAAATCACGGGACATAAAACACAGGGCGGAATGGGAGACATCTTTACAATCTGATCCCAAACAAGGCAAAGGTATGGATTGACTGATACTTAAAAATTTGAAACAAAATTGAAGCCCATCACAGACGGAGCTATAATATATATTATAGTACGAGGTAGCCAGCGCTCTCGTAGCCATTCACTTTGTGTGCAAAGCGGGGGTCAAGCAGAATGGCCGGTCACTGATTGATTCGCCATTTTGTCTGACCCCCGCTTTTCATAAAATGTGAATGGCGACGAGAGAGCTGGCTGCCTCGTGCTATAATATATATTATAGCTTCGTCTGTGACAGGCTTAATAATAAGTTACCCGACGCTGGCAAAATGTCCCCAAAAATGGGTAGATGGTTGCTACAAGAAAAAAAAAACCTCAGAGGTTAATAATAATATTGAAATAAGGAAAGGAAGGTCAGTCAGTAAAAAGCATTTTTAATTACTACTATTTCTCAAGTTTTCTTAATTTTGCCCGACCTCCAAGCAAAAGCTTCACACAAATGTAAAATATATGTATAAAAAAATGTGTAAGTTATGTCTGATTTCGTGGGTAGGTACTTACTAGGCATGTATAATTAATTTTTTTCTGAAGTTGCACTATCAGCTCTTGGATTATGTCTTAGTGATAAACTTACTGACACATACATTTAGGTATAAGGATAACAACTACTGTCAATAAATATTTTAATACAAGGAAGTATCGTAGACTACCATTTCAAAGTTATTCAATATTTGCTAAATTACATGAACAGTTGGACTTTGATACACAAGGTCAATTTTCTGTATTGTTAATAAGCTTGGTCAGCTAACCAAAATAGATTCAAGACAAGACTTCATTATCATACATACAATGGAATAAACTGAGGAATGATGGCAATGTGTAATGTCTTCTTATGTGCAAGCTGACATACATAACATATTACATTTTGATAAGTTTTAAATTCCACTATATTTTCAGAGGACATCCAAAGAAAAAAAAAAATTATTACTTTATAATGTTCAGCCAAAAGCAACCTAATTCGACTGTCCTATTCTTTAATTGAGTAATTCCTGTATATTTATAAGGTTTTCACGATTGGCATGATTTGAATGAAATTCTGCTGTAGTACTTTCTATATTCTTTTAAGCACAAAAAATACTTACTACAAATCCAGCTAGACCAAGAATGAAGCTGACATCACTGGTAGGAGTATACAGTGGATGGTTCACATGGTATGCAACATAGAGAGTGAACAGCCAGTAATAGGCACAGTTCCTAAACAGGTTCCGCAGTGGCATAGTGCCATGAGAGAAGCGGTGCACAAATAGTGTCTCAAGTAGTCGCTTGGCATAGTGGACTGACCAGCATGCTGCTGCTACCCTAGAAACAAAATATTACTGAATTTAGGCGAAACGCAATCACATAAGTTTTAATTTAAAAACATTTTTTAAATTTTTTTTATGCGTTTCATAGTGCCTCAAAGCGTATACTCCAACTCCCATACCCTGCCCTGAAGGCGACTCTCTGACCTTTAAGTCTTTCTTCGGACTATTTACATTAATTTCATCTATAACATGCAACAAATTAAATTACAAAATAAATACTATCATCAATTATTACATAGACACATTACAAATAGTATTACCACTACTTATTTCAAGGATAAACTTACGTTGCAACAAATCCTGGAGACGAAGACTGTGCTCCATATAGAATCCATGGTCTCTGATACACCCACAAATACACAAATAAGGGACCAGCATACTCAGCCAAAAACACATTTCTCCAAGAAATCTGTGGTCCAAGATCTTTGACATACAATACACTTCCGCTTTGCAACTTCAGAGATTTTAACGTTTCTTCTTCTTTGAGTGTTTTCCCCTTCGCTTCCTGCTTTAATGCTTGTCGGTCAGGATACAGGGACTTGCGGAGTTTCTGGTGTATTTTGTCTTTAACATCCTTTATCGTGTTGCTTTCATTTACATCGATCATTCCCAGTGACTTTGAACCAGCCGTATTAATTATTTCAATCTGAAATGTGCCCATAGTCGGTAATGAATAAATTTTCTACAATCATGCACGATCATCAAAATATTTGTAAATGAAAACTACGTACCTCCATATTTTAATAATATTTTTTAGCACCCAATATAAGATAGCAGGTGTGTAAGATACCACCTTTGAATTTATTAACTTTATTTTACTTTCTCCCTTCCTTCGGTAATATTTTATCCAACAAAAATTTCAAGACCAACACCAACCAAACCGCAAGCAAAGGTCAAAGACTGCGCGCATTCCGAATCAGTCTTTCAGCGCCGTCAGCGATCAGATTTAATCGATTTCAGCGCGTCTCGGAACGCAACCCTGCGTTTCGTCCGACCGACCCTGCGTTCCGAGACGCGCTGAAATCGATTAAAGCACCCGTAATTGCGTTCCGAATTACTGTCAGCTGTCAAAACTCATACTTTTTTTTGCTTTTCTGATCGCTGACAGCGCTGAAAGTGATTCGGAAGCGCGTACCGAATAATAATAATGGAGTAATCTTCTTAAATGTCTCTCCATAACCCATAGATCGAGTGGGGTTCATGCTTGTTTCCGTTTTGTACAGACCGTTTTTCGTGTTACAGTTTTGTACAGACTTGCCTGAGTTCTTTGTGTAGGTGCTACATGCTTGCCTTGGACGGGAAAAACTGTGCGAGCAGATTATGATCGACCCGTTTTCTGCAACCATTTTTTTCTGTCCACGTTTTGCGCACTCGAATTTTCCAACCATTAGCCTTTTTGAGGTAATCTCCTGCGGTCGCCGGCCGCTGCCGCGGCACGCTCGCTCGTCTCCCTCCGCCTGTTGTTGACAACAGTCTAACCTAACCTAACCGAAGTGTATTCTTTCTGGGTGGATTTCTTTTTATAGCGGGGGGCTGCGCCCCCCAAACCCCCCCTTCGGGTGGTGCCCAGTAAAAAACAGCGAAAAAATACAGTTTCCTAAAGTCGAGCCATTATTTTGAC